>OX596258.1:7255932-7449880 GCA_951394255.1 Polyploca ridens
GGGAGTGCAGATGGTGCCTGCCTGGACCTATTAAAAGTCGCTTCCAACCCCCGCAGTAACTATTAACGATTATTTTTAAATGGTATTAGATGTAGATATAACATTTTCACGTTTTTGTTTTCAGTCACCAGCAAAGATTTGTCAGAAACCGAAACCGACTCGGATGTTTTATTCGAATCGAAAAGCAAAACGACATCGTTTGGTAAGCGTATGATGAATGGAGATGCGGCGCAAGCCAATGGCTGGAAGAAAAATGGTCTTTACAAGGGATCTCGCAAAATCAAGACGTAGCTCACTATTTTCGGTAAGCTGTATCCGCGTTAAGTCAGCTATTGTTAAATATAACCAGTGAAATATTAACAATTTCACAAAATACACCATCAAAATGTTTCTATGCAACTAGAACAGTAAATACTAGAAATAGAACACTTGTATATAAAAGTTTTTCTTTATATCGATAGAAAGGCAATCCAATAATTTTATTATGTATGCGCATGACATTTTTGTATTTATGACAGCTGACAGTGATTTATTACACGACCCATTTTATACAACTTAAGATATATACGGTGCAATGTATTAAAAATGTACTTAATTTTTATCATGAAATTAAGCCATCGAAGCCATTTTAGATTTTTTAGTTATATATTTTTTTATAATTAAATCTAGTGTATAGAAAAGCACATGATGATCTCAAAAAAAGGTATAATATATTTTTCTGATTTCATCATTGTGATGTGCATTATGTTTAAAAGAATGGTTTATTTAGTTTATTCATTGCTAGTTTGAAATATTTTTTTAAACTATTTGCCAAATACGTTGTTACAAGTTTCATACAGGTATTAGTACGTTAAATGAACAAAATCGCGTAATTTTTTTGAGTTTTTGAGTTGACTCGGGCTGTACCTCAATCTCGCATTAGTATATGATGATATACCCAAAGGTGTTAAGCATACAAACCCTAGAAGGTAACCAACTCTCAAATGCAGTTGCTGATACGCACCGATAGGTGATTTGCGATGCGATAAATGTTCAACTTGAGGATGGTAGTCAAGTCATTGTAGGATTCGAATCCACCAATCGCCTTTTTTCCTTCTATAATAGAGATAGAATATTAGCAGCAGTGAGCAGTTTGCATATAGATGCATTCATAGATATATCGTACACTAGTGAATTTTTTTTTAAACCACTTAATGGCTAACAAGCATACGGCCCGCCACGCAAGCGTTACCGTAGCCTATGGACGCTTGCAACACCAGGGGTATCACTCGCGCGTTGCCGACTGCAAAAATCTCTTCACACCCTTTTTGAAGAACCCCATGCTGTATGTACTCCATTCGGAAAACCACGGCAGGGAGCTCATTCCACAGTCCGAGCGTCCGCGGAAGAAAACTCCTTTTAGCCTGCACAGTTCGAAGCAATTCTGGTTTCAATGTGTGGAGGATGTACTCTCCGTCGATGGCGAGAGCTACGATGGTGGAAGGTAGCCGTGGGCGTCAAGTCCAACAATTCTTTAGAACACTCTCCGTTGTACAAGCGGTAGAACACACAAGAGGAGGTAGTCTCTCCTCAGATTGAGGGGCTCTAAGCCGCTGGTGAGCTCGGGATCGTCAACAATTCTGATGGCGCGTCGCTGCTCGGAATCTAACGGCTAAAGCTGGTACCCAGATGCTCCCGCCCATAGATGACAGCAGTACTCCATATGAGGCTGGACTTGTGACTTCTAAAGTTGCAGCCCCGATGTGTACTACCTCGCTCTGTTGAGCACTCCAAGCTTTTTGGATGCCAGCTTAACCTTGTCTTCCAAGTGACTTCGGAACAAAACTTCGCCAGAAATGTCGACGCCAAGGATCCCGAGGCTTTGGCTGATGTTCAAGGAAGTGTTCTGGAATTGTGGAGCCACAGACCATTGTGTTTTCTTAGCGGTGAACGCGCAAGCTTGAGTCTTAGTGGGGTTGAAATGGACTAGGTTTAGCCAACCCCAATCGGAGACACTAGTTAGTGTACTGTCGATTTCAGACACTAGCCGTTTGCGGCTTTCCTCCACCACGGAACGAGGGATATTTGCACGGCCCGTGTAATGGGCATCCCCTGTACTGTCGTCCACATAACAATGAACGCCGTCAATAGACAGCTTATCATTGATATGGAGAAGGAACAGTGTTGGGGACAGCACAGAGCCTTGCATGACGCCTGCATTTATGTCCATGCTATCGACGGCTCTAATGCATCTGCTGAACAGAAAGCTGGCGACCCATTTGCATAATCCCTCGGGAAGCCCGTATGCTGGTAACTTCGATAAAAGACCCCGGTGCCAGACCCGATCGAACGCCTTCGCCACATCTAGGCTAGGACCAACGGAGTCTGAGATACACTAGAAGGTCACCAGCCGAGCGACAGTGGCGAAAGCCGTATTGACATACTAGTCCCCTACCTCAGAAGAACATTTGTTAATGTCTAGAGTTCGTGCCTCGGCTGCGTTGACCCTACTTGTGCTCACGACACATACTAGTACAGGAGTTCTCAACCAGGGGCAGGAGTCCCAATAGGGGGTGTAGAGAGATGTCAAGGGGGGCGGAAAAAGAAATATTAAAGTGGTGTGTAAATTAAACAACGCAATATCACATTCATTGATTCTGTACCCCGAATGTAACGAATTGACGTTAGTAAACGCTTACTAATGCGTTTGCGTTTACGACACTTCTCTATAGGAATTGGCACAGCGCCTCTAGCGAAATACTCATGGTACTAATTTCTCCCATACAAATTTATAGTTAAAACTATCTCGGTATTATAGCTAGCTTTGATTTTCATACGTTTAATGACATAGGTAATAAAATTAAAATAATAGTTTAATTTACCTCAAACAAAGTAAATAACTAAATATGTATGAGTCGTTCAAATAGCTAATTTAAATTATTTTATAAGTTGTTGACCTCACACAACAATGTGAGGGAAAAGAGTGTTAAATAGCTAGGTAGCACTGTAGTACCTTTAGTTAACAAGTATGTAATTAGTAATTGAATTATTTAATACCATTATTACTTTTTTATGTATAAAAATTACTCGAAAGATCGCGTAAAGATTGTCCTAGTGACTAAACCAAGTCGCTGGTCTGATGCATAATTAACAAAAAAAAATACATTCCCCACAGTATGCACACTTAACTACTAGTTTTTTTTTATAATTGATTAACTAATAAGATAATGTTCGCACATGGTACCTACTTATCAATTAAGAAAAATACTTCATCCATAGCCTTTAGTATTTTGTAACAACAATAAGATAAAGCTTTTTTTAAGCAACGTGTAAAGGAAATGGTACATACATCTATCCGAAAGGGGTGAAGATGAAGACTTATATACATTTTCAGCTCGAAATAAATTATTCAAAATTTTGCATCCACGTTTATTGAATTAAAATCATAACCAGCGTTGCCAGATTTTTTTTCGGGCAAAGCGGCATTTTGGAACTTCTTGAGTAAAAAAAGCGGGATTCTATGGCCGAAAGCAGGACATACTAAAAATCCGGCCAAGTGAGAGTCGGACTCGCGCAACGAGGGTTCGTTATTACCTAGAAACTTGTAGGTATGTAAATAGTTCATTCATCACGGGAATCGAGCCTCGAAGATTTTTCCCTTTTTTTCGATTATGTGTAATGGAATTGCTTTGTTACCAATTTTATGATTCTAGGTCAACGGGAAATACCCTATAGGTTTGGATTCCCTTGCGAGCCTCAAAATATGCGGCATATACGGCCGTATCTTTTGATTGCGTTGACTTAGAAGTTTGATTTTTGTATGTCATTTATGTGCAGTGGTCTTTATAATTACCCCCTTCTATGTCCAACGATGATTTCACCGTCGATTAATCCTCGAAAAGCGGGACTGAGCCTGTCCCGCGCGAGACATAAAATTTTGGGCTAAAAATCGGGACGTCTGGCAACGCTGATCATAACCGAATATCAAATAATATATCATTCGCGATCTGCGCGCCTAATACCAAAGAAGTCGTGTACTTTTATGGCTGTGTTTTATGGTTTCCGTTACACGTTGTTTATACCACGTTTCTACGACTAAACTAAGTATACAATAATAACGATAAACGAGGGCAACATGAATCATTTAGTATAAAGTACTTAATTCGGTTGACACAATAACTACTGATATAACGCACAAAAGGAAAAAAACAACGATACTTTAAATAAATTACCCCCTACCTATTACTAAACTCTACCTACGTTGACATATTTATTTAAAAACTAGCTGCCCTCCGTGTTCCTAGGTGTAGTCTGCTAAAAATCAACAATAATAAAACGAATTGGTTACCTATATTATGTTCTCTCATTATCGGCTCATATAATTAATTGTTTATACATATATTTTGATGAGAAAAATGTCGTTCTACTCATTTTCAACAAAATACCTACAGAAGACGACGACGTGTTAATTTTTATTTATCTGTAATGAATTTTATTATATAAATAGAAACTCCGCTATAATTTGCACTATTATAAGTGTATATTATTAAGCCCATGTATGAATTGACATCAATGTTTTGTAACAAATCATATTTTTTACACTGATAATTATTGTCTACACTCTACGGGCTCTACAGCACTTTGAATGTGGGTGACTGACGCAAACTTTTAACTGTGTATATGCTCACAAATATATAAAAATCAGTATTTACAGTAGTACCCAACTAATATGGCTTACCGATATAACTGCGCAGAAAATACATTTTCAAAGCGCGGGAAACCATATTGGTCGGCATGTTAGCGCGCGCCGTGCGGAGGGGCGTGACTTGCGAGTGAGACGGAACTAACAGCTGCAGTGTATTATGAACCTTATAGTAGTGATCTAAAGTTGATTGTAAGTTATAAGCATTCTTTCGTTAATCTTCGGGGCCATACTTTCTTTTCTGTGCGAACGAAGATTCACGACGCGCCAGCATATCAGTTGGGTAATACTGTACCTAATAATCACCTTCATGCACCTCGCGCATACAGATTCGTGAACTGTTAGTCCATTGATTCATATGTAGATAATATAGAAAAGTACATAATCTAGTCCTGCTAAGTGATAATATAGTATAGTACATAAATTACGTGTTTCACTTATTATTGCAATGATAAAAACAATAATATACATACTTTTATGTACTTATAAATAAATACATAAAGGGATCGGAGGCTATTGTAAAGCAGTACTTATTTCTATGGAACAGCTAATCCCCACCTCTTTAATAATATATTTTAGAATCATGTCTATTCCTTTTATATATTACTGTGTGTATGTTATTTATTATTAAAATCTGTTTGACTTAATTCATTTGACTATAAGTTATTGGAAATTAAAATGCTTTATTTGGTACCTATACATGTTTTTTATTGCTTTTATATATTGGAAACTGATGATGGTTTATTGAGAATCCATATCACGTCATCTATACCTGAGAGATCGTCACAGAGCTTAAACAACTTACTAGTCATATAACAATGAAAACAGGACATGTTCTCTTTTTTAACTACACTAAGAAACGATTTCACGAAATTGCGATAACGAATTGACAAAAACGAACCAATAAAATTACCGAACCTGCTCACAAAATTTCACGAGAATCGGTTGAGAAATGCGACATATAGAGGAGAAGATGCAGCCGGAAAGCTTTTTGTCCAAACGGAGACACTTCGCTCGCTCGGTCGAAAAATCGTCCTTTTTCATATTCGTTTTATTTTATGAAAAATTCTATTTCTAATTCAACATAGGTAGGTTCTTACCTATTTTACATAAAATTTACAGTGTCAGCAATTGAACCCACACAAAAAGAAAACAATGTTATAATAGTTAAATATGAACTTTATTCCCGCATTCTTATTCAATTATTCTTTGTTTTTTTATAACTACCTACACAAACAAGGTCATTTAGGAGTCTCTCTTATTGTACTCGATGAACAGATATGTACTATAGGAACTACGATACCTACTGGGTACATATAAAAGAATAAGAATTTAGAATTGTTGTTTTATATGCTGCCTAAAGGCACAAATGGCTTAATGGATTCCAACTTTACAAGTTCACACACTTTACATGTTTACACAACAACACTATTGTTTTTAATAATTTTTAGAGGGAAGGCCCTTGCAATATTCCTCAGATCTTTTTGGGTTTCTGTTTCTGCATAGTGTTGCGGTTGAATTACACATCTATTTATTACCAAATACACATTAGGTTTTTATGTCAAAAGAGAGCAAATTACCTAATACCAAGCTTATTTTGTGATATGGTTTGAGTGTGACCCATGTATTTAATTTAATGTTGTTAATATGATTTTTTATATTTTATAAACTTAAAGTTAGATTGTTTTAGTTATTACATACAGTGAATATGGAATGTTCTATTATTTTTAAAGTAGGTTAGCCATTATTGGCATAGAAGAAACACATATAAAATAAATATATAAAATTGCATCACTAAGGACTTAATTTTTACAGTTAAGTATCCACACAAGAACAGACATATTCTTTAGCTTATCACATAATTTTAAATTAAAACCTTCAGCCCACAGCAAAACCATAATTTGCCTAACTCTTATTTTATCCATGCAAATGCACTGGTATTACAAATCTACTATTTCCCATAATAGAAGCAAGGCATAAAATTGCTATGTGAATTTATTGAAATTTATTTAATTATTTTGCCTTTTTCTTACCAGATTTGACAGTCTGCTCTACTTCTTTAGCCCATACAAGTTTGTTAAGTTTCTCTCCTACAGAGTAGAGAGTGCACACTAGCCCAAGACTAAACAAATAGAAAACAATTCTTACAGGCCAGTTGAGAACATTCAAGATAGGGTACACCCAACTACCTGTATTGAAATAAATAATGTGAATCCAAATCATATAACACAACATAAATGTTGAGAGTATAGATAGACCTACTTTCTTTGTTGGATACATTCTAAATGATGTAATGAGGTCAATGAGTATAAAAACAACAATATTAGTATGCATCACATGGTTTAACCACAGAGGAAAGTATGGGTCTATGCTTCTAGGTAAAATTAATTCTCTATCAACAGCATATATGCCCCAAAAGGTTATTCCAACAAACAAAGCTACCGGAAAAGCTAATGCACTGAACAGAGTATCCTTAATGCGTCGAATTAGAGGCTTCTCGGATGGTGATGGTTCATTGTTTCCAAAGAGATCATTTAACAAAGCTATGGTGAAATATGATGTTTGAAGCATCTGTAACAAAATTTTAATGCAATCAGAATAAATTAAACCAAGACATAAAACTGAGTATGTATTTTAAAAACTATACTTACTGCATCTAAATATGTCAAATATTTAAATTTTCCTCCATACGGAGTCACACTGGATGAGGTGCTTGGTATTCTAACATAAGTGTAATCATAGTAACAACCATAGAAGAATTGAATTGCTCCAAAAAGATGAAACAAAATTTTCAACATTTTAGGTAAGTACTGCAGAAGATACTACCTTACCTAAGTACCTTTAGTTAATTCAATCACACTGTGGGATAAAAAAAAGACATAAGTACATAATTATGTAAAATATTTTATAGAAATTATTATTACCTATTGTGCTTACCTGTAACTAGAACACTTTCATAACACAATTTAACAATTTACTTCATAGACTATCTTGAATGGTATTGGTACCGTTTTTAATTTAAATAGATATATCTCACTAAACTTGACTTTGGCTAAAGAATATTACTTTGAAAAGCAATAAAATATCTTCATAAATGGTACATAATCACTAGTTACCAACCAGAGTCCACAGAAAGAGTCCGAACTGTTCGTTCTATTGTTCTTTCAGCTTCTTTTTTTTATGACAATGACATGACACTGACTGCCGCAGTGTTGCCAACTGCTAGCTTTAGCTTTGCTTTAGCTAGTAGCTAGACACAGTGTTCACAACCTGAAGCCAGGCAGCTATCGTACCAGGGCCGTAAAATTATCGTATATGCTCGTATATGGATCAAAATTATCGTATCCATCAGGAAAATGGCTAAAATACTTTAAAAAATCATATGAAACGTGACAATAATATGTTGCAAATACTTTATAGTTTAAATCTTGTAAACTGGTTTTTTAAATGGAAAAAAAAATTGCTCGCGCCAAAATCTCGAATTTATAAAGAAGAAAATAATGTTAAAGGATAGAGACACATGAAAACAAGCATATTTTTTAAAATTTTAACTGTATAGATTTTATATTTGCGAGAACAGAATACACAAATATTAATGAAACTTAATATTTTATATACAAATTCGAAACGACAATAACTGCCAATACTCCACCACATCGAATGACGATATTTCATCAGAATGGAAATTATCGTACAATCTGCGTACGATAGTCGTGTACCATCGTATATCGTACGTAGTTATGAAATTATCGTACATGTACGATAATTATCGTACGGTTGCGAACACTGGCTAGACATCTTGCAAAAAGTTGCTAGATTGCCAGATTTTGTTACCCAAAAAAGTTGCTAGAAGTAGCTAAATGGTAATCGTAACGAACACCATTTATAAATTTCATCCAATCAGCCCACGAATGGTCCTCGTCGTGCCACGTCATTGGATGAAATCAATAAATGGTGTTCGTTACGATTACCACCAAAGATACGCAATAGCCCGGCTGTAGTCAAGGATGGTCAACTTTTCCGATCCTTTCTTCTCGAAAATAGATAAAATAAAATAGATAAGTAAAGATATATATAAATTTGATATAATCATAGGTATATTAAGATATATAGTACCTATTAGATCGTTCACTGTTATTTAGTTTCAGTAAGAAATAAAAGGCTGTATTTTTTTATTTTATTTATTATTTATACTTCTCTACATCTGGCGTGCCTCAGCGTTCACATTTGGGTCCAATTCTGTTTATTTTATTTATAGACGACATAGTAAACACTCGAAATGTTTGCTTTTTGCGGATGATTTGAAGATTTTCAGAACTCTACCAATGGAAGCCCAACTTTTACAGGAGGACTTATCCAGTGTCAGTGACTGGTGTGCATCAAATAACATGACTATGAATTCGAACAAATGTTATCACATAAAATTTACAAAGAAAAAGTATCCCGTTCCTGGGTTCGGGACCCCTACAACCTGCGAGCGGCCAGCGGGTAGCCTTTTCACCAGGTCACCCCAACCGCCGCAACAACACGCCACGCCTGCACAGTCCTACGGCAGTTCTACCATACACCGCTGCCCGCACAGCGCCTCTTCATGAGGCTCTGGCGACCTTACTCACCGCAGGAACACAACACCACATTAGAGTGATGTTATTTGACTGCGATCTTTTGTAGGGCGGGTACTTCCCCAGTTGGGCTGCTCCGAATTACGAACGGGAATGTATGCCCGTTTGCCCTACTTCTCGTTTATGAGTTAGGTATCCTTAATCCTGCAGATGCCAGGTGTTTTTTTCAATATCATGTGTTGTTCACATCCCTTCATCAACTAGAAAAGAGCTGACGATCTTCAAACGACTAAACTGATTTTATTGAATCACAGCTAAGAACACTCTCGATTAAATCGACTTTCAAACAATAAAAACTAAATTAAAATCTGTTCATTCGTTTGGGAGCTATTAAACTAATATATAACGTTAAATTTATAACACACCTCTTTGCGTCGGGGGTTAGTTATATAAAAATGAAGCGTAATTTAGTGATTGATGAGGTCGTTTTACTCAGAGACTATCTTTGTATGGGAAAAACGTCGGTGACAGACAGACATAAAAACACTTTAAGAAAGGGTTCCTACCACAAAAAAATTAAGAAGTTCTAGCACCACCTATATTAATGTCGTAGCGTAGAGATATCATCTGCAACTGCGATCGTTCCCCATATTATTAAATCCTGTTTGGCGTATCCAGTCGCTTTGCAAGAAAACAAATTTTACATGCGGATAATTTAATTTTTATTGTCTACAATGCCTTTATATAGTTATCTAAGCAAGCAAATCATATCGGAGGGAGCTTGGCATCAGCGGGGGCATTGTTGTCAGGGCAGGTCCCAGTGAAAGCTGACGGGTACGGGCGCGCATATTTTGGCTGTGGTGGAGGCAATTCAGGAA
Source organism: Polyploca ridens (assembly GCA_951394255.1). Classification (NCBI taxonomy): domain Eukaryota; kingdom Metazoa; phylum Arthropoda; class Insecta; order Lepidoptera; family Drepanidae; genus Polyploca; species Polyploca ridens. The sequence continues at coordinate 7,266,054 of OX596258.1, forward strand.
GTGCACCTCGCACCAGTCGCCGAAGCGCGATATTACGACGTCGCAGTTGAACCACTTCATAGTGAAGTCGTTCGCGTTCTAGAAACAAATAAAAATCATACTTATCAATAGTGTTCAACCGATATTAAAATGTTCGTATGTGCTAATTTCTATACGTGTTTAGGTTTAATTAATTTGATTTACTAATTCAATACCTATTAAAATTATCAAATCTTTGAAATCACCTTGTAATATAGCCAAATAGTTATTAAGTCCAGTAAGCAGTCCATCCCAAAATCGATCTTTCTCACGCGGATATACATTTTTCCATTGATACCAATATTGATTTATTTCTTCTTCTGTTAATTTTCGAGACGGTGACGTAAAGGTCGGTGGTTTCAAGCTATCTCTAAAATATTTCAAAATATCTTTAGGTACCTACCTACTTTTATAGAGAAACTAGCCGTCCCCTGCGGTTTCAACCGTGTCCCTTCTATAAAAAGTAGCCTATGTTCTTCGCCATACCACAGGCTATCTGCATGCTAAATTTCATCGCGATCGGTTCAGCTCAAGCGTGAAAACGTAACAAAGAAACAATCTCACATTCCGAATTAGAATACCTATTAGTTTGGATTTTCAGTAAACCGATATTATCATTACACTCATAATATCATATGCCCACCACGTCACACGAAACTCCCCACTTAATATCACACTACTTTTAAGAATGACATATTTAAATTTGAGATTCGATAAAATATGTTTGAAATTGCAAAAAAAATGAACTTTTAAACGTGTTTGCCGTGATGTTACCACCACCACAATCGTCTGCCATTTTATTTTTCAATAGCACCAGTAGCACATATATTTTAACATATCCAAATGCCAGCTTTGTTGAAATACTGTTGAAGTTCATCAGATTTTTGTACCTTTGACACCTGATTAACTTTGAACCCACCGCGGCCCGGTCGCGGTGGGTTAGTTAGTCCCCATCTCATGTACAGTAGGTATAGGAGAGTAACTGGACAAAATCTAAGGTTTGTTGAAATATGTACTATCTGCTTTTCACTGGCTCTCTAGCTATAAGAGGCACACTGAACCTGAACATCTAGGTGGAGAGATGTCGTCTGGTAAAGTCTACGCTCCCAAGACCCTGAAAGCTTTCAGCTCGAACTTCATAATCGCCTCCAATGCCTGGATGATTGCGTGACGGTGGACGAAACAAACAACAGGCTCGTGGAAACTGTCCATGCGGTAGGATCGAAGTTCTTTAAGACCCACTGCACGAATAGAACCCAAAAACTCTCGGATGAGACTCTCAATCTCAAGAGTGACGACGTGAAATGAAGTTGCCGTCTTCAGCTGATAAAGCCGAATATCGGCAGCTAAATAGGCAGGTCTCAAACGACATGCGACACGATTTAGGCCTTTTTAATACATCATCATCGAAGAGGCAATAAAGCGGAATAAAGGTTCCAAAGTGTTCGCAAAAGACTTGTCTACTGAATGGTCAAAGTCAACTTACCAAGTTGAAGGCCGACACCGGCAACATTATCACGTCTAAGCTGGAGATCTTGAGAGAGATCGAGAAGTTCTATGGACAGCTGTACACCTCGTCACAAAAACCAGATCCAATTCCGGTTAGTGACGCAAGAGCCGACATTACACCGAAGATATCCCGGACGTCAGCCTGTACGAGATTAGAATAGCTCTGAAACAGCTCAAAAACAACAAGGCGGCGGGTGAAGACGGAAATACAACAGAGCTCCTGAAAGCGAGTGGAAAACAGGTACTTGTAATCCTTCTGAAGCTTTTTAATTCCGTCATACACGAAGGAACAACGCCAGAAGCATGGAGTGGAAGCTTGGTGGTGCTTTTCTTCAAGAAAAGCGATAAGGCCCTATTGAAGAACGACAGCCCGATATCCCTCCTAAGCCACGTTTATAAGCCGTTTTCAAGAGTTATTGTTATTACGAATCGCACGTAGGTTTGACGACTTCCATCCTCCCGAACAAGCCGGTTTCCATGGCATTAGCACCATAGACCACATATATACACTCCGCCAGATTATATAGAAGACTGAGGAGTATAATCGGCCATTATGCCTGGCGTATGTGAACTATGAGAAAGCCTTTGATTCAGTCGAGACATGGGCGGTGTTTCAATCGATGCGATGCCAAATCGACTATCGCTATATCGAGGAGTTGAATTGCTTGTACAGCAAAGCCACCATGTCAATTCGGATCCAGGACGAGAGTACGAGACCGATCCAGTTGCAGCCGACGGACATAGCTCGTAGACTTAATAAGCTGAAGTGGCAATGGGCTGGCCACATCGCTCGAAGAGCCGATAACCGATGGGGAAGAAAGATTCTCGAGTGGCGACCACGTACTCGTGCGCGCCTCACGGGACGAACTCCCACTGCGGTGGACCGACGACCTGGTCCAGTCGCTGGGCGCCGCTGGATGCAAGCGGCCCAGAACCGTTCGAAGTGGAAAATCAATGGGGGAGGCCTATGTTCAGCGGTGGACATCTATGGGCTGATATGATGATGACAATTCCCACACTATCTTCTTTCCATCACTTCCACAATTAAATAAATTGGATCTGTCACAAATTTTTCTAGCCCTGGTACTGGTACCCTTCCATTTCGCTTCCTGCAAACATGCCAACATTCACAGGTCTTCTTTTCATAACGTTCCATCATATATTTTTTTGAGTTGGCTTCATTTTTACAGCCGCCTGCCTGACGCCAACCCTCTTAGGGAATACTACAATATAATAGATTGATATACATACAAAATATCGTAAAGTTTCTTCTTTTCAGGTGGTACAAATACTGATATGAAGTCCCCCAAGGCCGTCAAAGCCTGTATAGGCTCTATTTCAAGATTATGTCCCTCTGTAACATTAAGTAGGTATAAATAGTGTGCATGTAATACAACCAATGTTTAATTTATTATTTAACTAGCTGTCCCTCGCGGTTTCATCCGCGTTCCCGGGATAAAAAGTAGCCTATGTCCTTCTCCATAACATAGGCTATCTGCATGCCTTGCATGATGATTCGTTGAGTAATTGAGTCGTGAAGGCGTAACAAACAAACAAACTCACTTTCGCATTTATAATATTAGTTTACTAACTAGCACACAAAAAAGGATTAACAGGCTTTTTAGTTGCGGCGGCATCATCGAGCTGCGAAGTGACAGTAACTCCACGTGTTTGGCGTTTACCCGACGGAGACATTCCCACATCCGAAGGTGCTCCAATGTTTAATATAGTACTTGCTAAAAACATAGACAAAATGATTAGGTACTCTAACTCATAAAAATTACTTTGGTACTCTTACGGCGTAATCTCGGAACGCTAGATACTCGAGTGTCAGATATGTGAGGCGTTTAGTATTATTTTAATGCGTGTTTATACTTAAACACAAAGGAATATAATTTATTTTCTTATTCATTCATATGAAAAGAAATGAAATGAATGAAAGAATTCATATTAAAGGGGCGTAAAAAGAGCTCTTCAAGGTCGGCAACACATCGGCAAGCCCCCTGGTATTGCAAATGTCCATAGGCGGCGGTGACCACTTACCATCAGGTGGACCGTCTGCCTGTTTGTCAACCTTTTGATGTAAAAAAAAAAAAAAAATATACCTATTACCTACTTGCCCATGTAATTATAAAAAACCTTTGCTATAAACTTTAGCCATTTCTAGAAATTTAGGGAATGCCCAGCTGATGATCACTCCTTCAAATATTTTGATTGGCATTTGAGAGTACCAGTTAAAATTTAAGCGGATCCTTGATTTGATTAGCTCTCAACAGTAATTTTGAGTGGCATGTCAAGCTGTGCATGTTAAACCGTTTAAACTAACCTTGTGGATCTCCACATTTTTGTATAATCTCATCAGCTTCGGCCATTAAAAGTTGATCTGCAGTTGAGAAATCATGACTTCTGCAAAAATTATGCATCACTATTGCATACGATTAAACTTTTTGTTTGGTGGACGGAGTTGTTATTTTTTGAAACGGAACCTTGAAAAAGTCCTTAACTAATTTAAACAAGGCCGACAATATAGAAGCTATATTGTCAGAAGATGTACCTAAACTAGGCAAAAGAAACACAGAAAAAATGGTAAATAGCCGGACCAAATCAACAACACTGAATGTAAATACTTCATCATTGCATCAATATTCACATATCTAAATTTACAACGATATACTTTTTTTATTCCTGTACCTAAAAGGTAGGGGTTGTTTTTTGTTTCAAAGTGATATACCTAGTCTAGCCTCGATGATAATCTTATTAGTAATAAAAAAAGCACATTGTTATGTCATGAATTCCTAATCTGCGAGAAGCACCGTGCCAATTCCTATTGAAAAGAATATTGTCGCAATCGCGGTACTAACAATTTATCTAGAGTGAATTCTAGAAAATATAAATTCTTACCTGAAACCGATGTGAGCGGATCTTGATGTACTCACCGATAAACTTCTGGCGACACTTGACCGTGCCCTTATCGAATATCTATCACCTGCATCAAATATTATTTTATATTAAGTACCCGTATTTCCAAAATCATATTAAACCAGTGACTACAAGTAGGCGACATACATACCGCGTGCCCCCCCTCTCAGGGTCATACTCGGGCGACTGAAGTCTTCCGGATCTTGGGATAATGTAAATGGCTCCAAGAACTCAGATTGCGCCTCCATTCCTACGCAAATTGGACAAAACGCGTACTTCAAGAAAGTGTTGCATAAAAGCTCCACATCATCTTCTGCCTGTATCTCCAAGGCCTAAAACATGTAATTGTAGAGATATTTACCAATATTCCCATGGGGCTAAACCGATAAATAAAAAAATATTACCATAAAGATAGCATCCAACGTGCATAGATTTCTCGAAGTTAACTGATACCTTTCAATTAATTTTAAAAGACGATCCTCAACTAAAAATCCTGTATTGTCCGCAACTAATTGCAGTATATGACGAACCTACAAAAACAACATTTTCGAATTAAAAATGAATGCCTTTTTTAATGTGATCACATAAACAATAATACGTATTAATGTTTCTTCTAGCATAGAGGAAATAATTTGATTCAGTTACCAGCCTATCTTTAGCTTCTTTCGTATTATTGGATACAACTTCCCGGCTTACATGTGTAGAAGTCTGAACAGTTTTGTTATCTTCATCGTGTTCTGTTAACATTATAAACACATTATAAATTCAATTGCTGACAAACTAAGTATGTCATTGGTTTCAATTCAATCAATAAAATAGTTCACAAATTTAAATTACCATATTTCGATAAAGGGCTTTTAGGAGGCTGTGGTGGTGGAGGTGGAGGTGGTTCCGCTAGAATATGGGCATGCAACGCTACTTCAGCCTGACGCAATTCTCGAGCCATTTCCGAGCAGCGAGCGGCTGACATACGCCAAACTTGACTAAACTTATAATGGTTCACATGAGAAAAATGACCAGATTTCTTCTCCAAATCGTCCATAGTTTGCATAAGTTTAACAATTTCGGCATCAGCTTTAATTTCCTCGATAGCTCCATCTTCCGCGGCCTTACGAATTTTTGTCCGCAATGTATTAGCAATATCGGACATTTTGTTAAGTTTACGCTTTTGTTGGGATCTTACGAAAACATTTTCCTCTTCACGTTTTTTCAGAACCTAGAAAATAATTTCTTAATTCAAGTAACTCAATAGAAGGCTAACTAAACCAGAATATGTTGTTATTATTATTACTTGATAGTTATAGCCGATCTTTTCAGTATTAATAATACACGTCGCTTTCAATTTTTCTAATTCCTTTTGCAGTTCTTGAATCAAGGATTCCAGTTCAATTTTAGCCCCACGATATTTTTCATGGTGGTCCCACATCATGGCTTCTATTTCTTGCTTATGTTCTTCTAACTGTAAGATAAATAACGAAATGAAGTAGGTACTTTATTTACATTAATAATTGCATTAATATTCTTTATTTTATCAACCTGTTCAAATTTATACTCCAAGTGGGCAACTTCTTCCTTATCACGTTGCTTATAAAGAGCTTCCCATCTCTTGTTATTATAATCCACCATGGCATCACGTTCTATATTGATAGCTTGCTCTATCAACGATAGTTGCTTTTCATAAGCCTTTTGCATAATAGACACTTGTTTTTCTACTCTATCTGATAATTCTTTTATATCTTTGTCCTGAAGTATTAAAATAATCATATAATTAATCTACGGAAAAGTAAAACATAGATCTTCCAAAAAAATTAATAATATATTAAACTAACAAGCTAAGACAAAGACAAAAAATAAGACTATATAATACCTACCTACCTAAACAAATCCCGTTTTAGCAGAAAGTTATAGTTCTATATCCCATATTTGGTAGTGAGTGTGTGTGTGGGGGTTGTGTGTGGGGGGTTGTGTGAGGGGTGTGTGGAGGGTTGTGTGTGGGGGTGTGTGGAGGTGTGGTAGTATCGTATAGTTCAATAATTTTGTATCTAGAACATCTCACTTGTTTATCCAGATCCTCATAATAACCCTCATCCATTCGCTTGAGATCATTTTTCAACTCAGTAATAAGTTGATTTTTCTGGTCCAACAGCTCATCACACTTTCGTTTCTGCTCCTTCATTTCAGCATCTTTATCTAGCGGATCTTTTATAGACAGCATATTGTCCCAGTTTGCTGTAATGGCCTCATATTGAAGTTGCGCTTCAGCTGCCTCTTCCTCTATTTTCTGTATGGAATCTATAATTTTCCTATATTATATTACCTTGTGCATTCTACCTATATACGTATGTCACTAGAATTTTAACTAACTTGTCATTTTCTCCGAGAACAGCGCGCGCCTAATGACCTCGCGCTCGTCTGTCGTAACTTTAACATTAGTAACTTTGGCAGCCCCATCTAGAGCTAAACGCTGGAGTTCTTCGGCTGCTGTGACAGTCGCCTGTTCAATATGTCCTGGTTCTTCTTCTGCTGCTGCCTCCTCGGCAGGTTGATCAGCCCTTATAACCAATAATCAAATCAAATCAAATCAAATCATTTATTCAATAATTTTAGGTGTAATAATCAGATGTTAAAGTAGTTACAGGTGCCTTATAAAACTGCCAGTAAGTAAGTAGGTATATAGAGGAAAAAAAATAACCAGTGCGGATTTTTTGACAAATTGAAGTTAAAGGAGTTTTATTAAACACCAATTTTTTTATTTTAACTATGTCTTAGTACAAAAAAAAAAAGTTATCGGTAACGAAAGATGTCTACTTTGATACTCGTCGGGTGCAGTGAAACACGAGGAAACACGCTTGCCAACCTGCCGCCTGGGTGGAGATTGCACCCCCGCTGACACCCGCTGCGTTATTTACGTTATTACGAGTAGTGTCCATATTTTGCTGATTTCTACTCGTATATTATTTTTGAAATTAGAAAAATTTAAATCTGTTCTATTACTGATGCCACCGCCAAAAATATGTCCGCACTGGTTAAATTTTTTATCCTGTATAATAAATATTTGAGAGTAGAGAGGATAATATTTGAGAGAAGAGAGGGATTAATAAGAGTTAATAAGAGTTATTAAGTTCCTTCTCGAGTTTGTAGCGATCATAAGAGCAACCAGAAGGTCAATCTTATTTCTTGCGAGAACATCGTGCAAGCCTTCCAGTGAAAACTTGACTTGTTGTATAAGGCAGGCAGCCATGTGTCTCGGTGTGAACAGACCCTTACTCGTTAACTTATAAACGCCTACATAGGCTACTTAGCTATACTTTTCCATACAATTGCCATAATTTACCGCGCTTGATTCTAAGAAGAATTAGCACTTTAAGCTTGATATGATGGGTAAGCCATATGTATAACCATTCCAAAGGGGTACGAACATTTTTGTATGGGAGCTGGCATAGCCACCCGCCGCCATTTTGATTTTTTTTCAATGTTGCGGCGCACGATGTAAGTGGTATATTTGGGTAGAGGACACTTATACAAACAAAAAATGTAAAGCAATATGGTGACCTAAAGTGTCACGTTTCCGAGATATTTGGAGGTAAAGATCGCCATATGAGAATTACGACAATCATTAAAAATTAACTTATTACGTGTTTATATGCATTAGATTGTATTCAAATAGTAGTTCCCAGGTTGATTTAACTTTTTATTAGAATATAGCAAAACAAAGAGCAGGAAAAAACAATATTCATTAATTGGTTACCTACTAAACCGCATCGCAATATTCGCAATGAAACACAATGTTGTCAAGTAGCTCGGATCGTAGTGGTTAACTTGTTTTCCATGTCGCCGTTATTAACCAAAAATGACAATACTTGTGTTAAAATATCATGTTACCGAGATATTGGAATATCGATGTATATATAATATGAGACGAATGAAGTGAGTTTAAAGTTGATTAAGTACAATTTATGTTCTTGTTTTTAAGCAATAGTGGTCAAATAATATTGCATCACGGTTTTAAAAATATATTAAAACACATAATAGAAACAAGCCGTGACCTTAAACCTTTAAATAAAAGGTTTTTTTAAAAACTAGTTAGGTAGCAAACAAACATACGGCCCGCCTGATTGTAAGCGAAGAAAGCTCCTTTGAGACCGCATAGTTTGAAACTATTTTGGTTCCAATGTGTGAGGACTGAGGATGGACTCCCCGTCAATGGCGAGACTTGCGATGGTAGAAGGTAGCCGTGGGCATCAGGTTAAACACTGTCCGTTGTACAAGCGGTAGAACACACATGAGGAGGCAAAGTCTCTCCTTAGATTGAGCTGCTTGTGAGCTCGAGATCGTGGACAATTCTAATGGCACGTCGCTGAACCGAGTCTAAAGGACCAAACTGGTATCCAAGTAAGAGCAGTACTCCATGTAAGCCGGACTTGTGACTTGTAAAGTTGCAGCCTCAAGAACTTTTTGACCTGGTGCCATCATCACCTTTTTACCACCGCACCGCTCGCCGGCGATGTGGAGTTCATCCTCATATCCTCGAGCCGCCTCGATCGTCCACACAACGGTTCAGTCGGACGTTCCTACTGCGGACCATTAGGATGTGGAATGAGCTTCCCATTACGGATTTCCCACAGCGCTACTATATGGGGTTCTTCAAAAGGGGCGTAAAAAGAGCTCTTCAAGGTCGGCAACACATCGGCAATCCCCCTGGTATTGCAAATGTCCATAGGCGGCGGTGACCACTTACCATCAGGTGGACCGTCTGCTTGTTTGTCAACCTTTTTGACATAAAAAAAAAAAAGCCTTTGCCCCGATGTGAAGTACTGCTTCGCTCTGTTGAGCACATGGAGTTTTTTGGTTGCTAGCTTAACCTTGTCTTCTAGACTATTGATGTCGTTAGAAATGCCAATGCCGAGGATCCCGATGCTTTCACTGATGTCCGTGTTCTGGAATTGTGAAGCCACAGCAAATGGGGTTTTCTTAGCGGTGAACGCGCAGACTTGGGTCTAAGTAGGGTTGAAATGGAGTTTAGTTGACCGTAATCGGAGACACTAATTAGTGTGCTTTCGATTTCAGACACAAGACTGCCGTTCGCGCCTTTCATCCACCACGAAACGAGGAATATTTGCAATGAGCGTCCTCTGTACAATTAATGCCGTCAATAGACAGCATTTCATTGATATGCAGCAGGAACAGTGTTGGGGACAGTACAGACCCTTGCGGAACGCCAGCATTTATATCTCTCAGCTCTTATGCATCTACTGGACAGAAAATTGGCGACCCATTTGCATAGTCCCTCGGGAAGCCCATATGCTGGTAACTTGGTTAGAAGACACCGGTGCCATTGTGTGTACGTGAGCAGTCTTCCACGAAGACGGGATTTTCATTTAGGTGGAAGTTTTATTAGGTCGGGCCGGCCGCGGGACCGGGTTTTTTTTATTTATTTACATCGCTATTGCAATTTTGGCGCCTAGGAAACATTACTTAGCGATCTTTAGTTCCAATTAACTTGGTAACATAGATTTTAGGACAAGTATTGTCGTTTTTGTTTGTATAATAATGACAAGATTGAAAACAAGTCACGATCCGAGCTACTTTGACAACATTGTGGTTCATAGCGAATATTACGATGCTGTTTAGTAGGTAAGTAATTAAAAATATTGTTTTTCGTGCTCCTAGTGTAACTCTATTCTAAAAAATTGATAAATCAACCTGGGAACTATTTTTTGAATCCAATCGAATGCATATAAACACGTAATAAGTTAATTTTTTATGATTGTCATAATTCTCATATGGCGATCTTTACCTCCAAATATCTCGGAAACGTGACACTTTAGGCCCCCATATTGATTAACATTTTTTGTTTGTATAAGTGTCCTCTACCCAAATATACCAATTACACCGTGCGCCGCGACATTGAAAAAAAATTAAAATGGCGGCGGCTAGCTATGCCACAAAGGTTCTATCCCCTTTCAAATCAAAAGCATCGGTGGTTGCTGAAATATACCGCTGTGGCAGATGGACAGAGACGGAGGGAGTGACACCATAAGGTTTCCTATTTACCTTTTTGGTTCGGATCCCAAAAACCTGTATAGTGTAAACGTAAACTATGATGTGATTTTTATTCCATTGATTCTTCTAAAATATGACGCCGTTTTTCTTTAATATACTTAATGGCACTCAATTCGCCATACTTTTCATACAAAACATCTGTACTTATTATGGCGCCGGCCGGCCACAGAGGGCCGGCCGGCGCAACTTCAACGCAAGCATAGTCTAAAAGCTTGTTGTTTCATCCAACGTAATGTTTGACTGCGAAAAAAGAGAGACAGCATCAGAGCCGTGGGTTATCAGTCGGTAAATTCCACTGATCACTCGCGGCCGCTTCGCTAGGTCGTCATTCATGATTTCGCATTCATAAAACTTGTTCCAGGAGTATACTTCTTGTGAAAAAATCTTACAAGTTTGTGAAAAAAAAGTTAGTTATTCAGAACCTCCAATACATTTGCAAGCCTGGTATCTAAATGTTTTCTTTACTTTTACAATTTATAGGTACATTACAGTACAGAGGTTTTGTATAAAAAAGGTATGACGAATTGAGTCCTCTTAAACATCTTTCGTTAGATGTTTTGAACAAATTAGTATCTTGTGCACTATATCTAGCCGCGTATCTTGGCAAAAAAAAAAAAAAAGTGTGAAGCAAATACAGTAACAGCCTCCGAAAAACAGCGTTTTTGCTCAAATTTTACCTGAACTTTGGCCATATCTAATGTACCAATAAAGAAAACATTTAGATACAAAGCTTGCAAATGTATTGGAGATTCTAAATAAATAACTTTTTTTTGACAAACTTGTAAGATTTTTTCACAAGAAGTATACGCCTGGAAAAAGTTGTATGATATGCGAAATCATTAATGACGACCTAGCGAAGCGGCCGCAAGTGATCAGCGGAATTTACCGACTGATAACCGACGGCTCTGATGCTGTCTCTCTTTTTTCGCAGTCAAACATTAGGTTGGATGAAACAACAAGCTTTTATACTATGCTTGCGTTGAAGTTGCGCCGGCCACAGAGGGCCGCCTTAAGACGTAGCGCTTCTTTTTGACACTGCCGCCCGGGGCGGGTGCCCCACTATAGATCCGGGCCTGCCCGCGCCCCGTGTACAGCATGTACACTATATATTATATAGGTATATTATTTTAGGTTTTTCTTCGCCTGCCCCCCCTAGAACTCTAGAACTAGAACACCTAGTGCAGGTCGTACACACGGCAACACATCAAGCTATACATTTCCAGTATAAGCTGATCTCGCATTGTATATGATTTCCGTACAATGAGAGGTCAGCTTATATTGGAAATGTATAGCTTGATGTGTTGCCGTGTGTACTATTATTTGTCAAATTTTATCATTGTAGGTACCTATATCAGATTATAGCTATAAAAGGTTCTTAGATGGCCCTGTCAGAACAGGCTCGTCTCAAGATAGATAGGGTAGAGGCACCAATAAATGAACGTTTAAGGGTTTTGTCCATCTTTAAATAGCTATAACTCAGTCATTTCATGATATAGGCGCTTGTTATTTTTTTCAATAATACCTTAAATTCTTATTAATTGAAGGATTAAAGTAATTATATCCTACATCTTCAAATATTTTTTTAAAAATTGAAAATTTAGGAAAATTTAGGTTTTACCCCTATAGTTGAACACTGAGCCCTAATTATGAACGTTTTGTACCCAAAAGTTGAACTAACATTTGAATAGGAGTAGATTCCATATTAGTTCGTTCATTTAATGGATTAATGAACCATAAAATGAACGAATAATATTCTAAGTGAATATTATTCGTTCAACTTGAGGCAAATATACCCAAAGGTTGAACGAATAAAATGTGAACCGTTCAAATTTCGACCACCGATCTTAATGGTGATTCTATAGGAAAGTTAGGTTTAACATAATCAAAAACTGTAAAATAATTTGTTCAACTTTTGGTAACTAAGTTCATTTGAGTATTTTTGTTTTTGTGTTTAATCGTTAACTTAACGATTTTAATGGGTATAAAAATTAGACCTTTTTCCATTAGTTGAACGCCGTTCATCTATTGGATCAAGTGAACAAAATTTAATCCATTACTTGAACAGTAAATTTCTCTAAAACACGGTAAATAATGTAATAATATATATTAAGTTATTGAAAGCAGAATATATCAAGATTTTATTCCAACCAAAACTGCTCTAATATGACATTAATTCTTTCTATACGCTGACAATGTTCTTAAATTTGGAGGGACTTACCGTTAGAAGGTTTCCATATAAAACCGATTTTTGGCGGGAACCGTACACATAAAAAATTCACCGCAAGCGCGTCTGGGCTGTCATTGTCAATGTTGTTAAGGAATATGGAAAAAAAAATATTGCCTTATGGGGAAAAAAATAATGCAAACATGTAAATTTAGGGATTATATTATATTTCTTTAATTTTCGGTCGATCGTTCATCTATTGGGGGTCGGTCATCTTTTGGTGCCACTACCCTACTCTAGTTCTTGAGATATCTTTAGAAACATCTAAAAACCCTTTTAAGATTTCGAACCAGGCAGCAAAAAAATCAGATATTTGATGTCAAAACTTGACAAATTACCGACAAAATCTTGTAGCAAACAGATCTTCGCTAGGTGCTCTAGTTCTTAAGAAACAGGCCCTGCAGGACTGATTGACAAAATTTGACAAATTAAGCAACAAAATTGCGACAAATTAGTGATCAAATAGCACAGAGCCACATACTCAAAATTTGAACCGGTAGGACACAAATTGTTTTGAAGTCAGCGAAAGAGCATGACGTGTTCTATAGCAAAATATTTCGCTGACTTCAAAACAGTGTCAAATAAGAGTTATTTCATACTTTTTAGTGTATGTACTATGAAGGCGGTTTTTTTTTTAAATTTGGTTAACATGGTTTTATGTATGAATTTTTCGCGCTGCGCGGCCCCTCTTTTCTGTAGATCGTCCACTAGAACTAATGGACCGTTTTTGAAAATTCTTACAAAATTTACTCTATTTTCGTGTGAATCTGCGGGTAATAGCTATAGTATTGTGTATTTTGAAACCCATCCAAGGTGGATGTATGACCCCCCCCTGAACCGAAGGCTGGATCAGCCCTTGAACATACTAATACTAGGTACTTATTATTTACCTTTTAAGCGCATCTTGCCTACGTTTGATGCGTAGAGCCCGTGCAGCTTTCCGCTCATCAGGCTCCTGTGAAGTAACCTGAGGCTCCTTCGGTGCCAACACATCATCCTCCTCGTCATCGTAGCCTTTATACATATTTATTGGATTACTTTCTTTTGTAAAATAAAATTGTTTATTATAAAATCGTTGCAGTCACAATCAATAATTGTTTCCATTGCTATAGAAATAAGATGTTTTCAATTGCTATGGTAACTCAACACTCAAGGGCACGTCATGGGCACGTCATGGCAACGTCATGGGCACGTCGAGAAGAGCTCGATTCTCGCGTATTTGACAATGTCGCATCGAATTTGGCGAATAACATCCCGATCCCGGGTTCGAATCCTAAAATGAGCTTGAGCTTTCGGTGAAGGAAATCTTCATGAGGAAACCATAACACGGTGGTAGGGTACTTTGTACTACCGCCAAGCACCTAACGTATAGTTCCGTCTACTCGGCTTTGTGTGCTTACTATTTTCAGCCACATCTTCGCGGCCAAAGACTACAGTATATTACTATCACGGCGGCATATAAAGCAAAATCCACCGTAAGAAAACTAAGCAGGGGTTCTACCGCGTAACTTTGGTGGTAATCGTAACGAACACCATACATAATATAACATACATAATTACACCTAGACTAAGGACATACAGACATGTTCATGCACACAAATGCATGTCCTGTGTGGAAATCGAACCCACGACCTAGAAATCTTAACCAACCGCGCCAACTGGCTGGCAATATTGTGGCTGTGTGTTTTTGCTAACTGCGCAGATAAGGTGCAGCTACGTAGTACTATTGAATATTCTGTGGTGCAGCACAGATGACAGACTATCCGTGCCGCACTTTTTAGTATGTGAAAATATATAACCTATACAATTTTAAGCAGTAACGCACACGACGCGCAAAAAGTCTGAGAAAGAATAGGATGTAGATACCCAAATCTCTATTTCTTATTTTTCTGTATATAAACTACAAATTGCAATCCGTAGAGTGAATATGTTGCAATCTCAGCATTTCCATAGCATGTAGGTACGTCCCTAGCTAGAGTTCCGTCGACAGAATGATCGAAGATTTAGGGTTCGTTTACGGTAGTAGAAAATTCTAAATCTATGAGTGTACGTTATGTTGTGTGCTTTGAATAGTACTTAATTGGCTAAATTAGCCGCTTACCAGTTGTCGATAAAAAAAAACTTTTAGAGCAGTTTTGTTAATGGCCAATTTAGCTAATAATAATTATTTATTTACTTGCATAAAATAAAATACTTTATGGCAGACAATTCAACATTGAGTTGTGATTATATATACAGACACAGTCAAAAAATAAGCATTGATGCCTAAACTACGTAAAAAAACCATATCTCTTCCAATAAAATGGATTAGGATGTACTCAATGATTTGAATGTACTTGTTGTAAAAGAAAGGAAAATTCATCAGTGCGATGATAGTAATGTGAGGCTACTGCAGTTTCATAATAAAAAAACCAGGACATGTTTGTACGTCTATGTAATATATCTGGCTGGATCTACTAAATATATTTAAATAAAACGCATGTACATTTATAAATTTGTTTTACTTATTTTACTTTGCTTTGCTGTTAAGGATAATACCATCGTATTTCTGTTGGAACCACTTCATGGCATCTTCCTTTGTCAAACGATGGGGGAACCCAACCTTACCAGTCTTCCGTCTTCGGTGTGCTACATTGAAACCTGTAACAATTACATTGGAATTATAGTCGGGAGATTTATTTTATTCTACGTACAACCCATGAGCCGCTAATATAATAAGTCCAGGCTTGGTGGATTAAGTAATACTTTTAAATTAAGTATCATGTTAAAAAATACTATTGTCCACCATAATAAAAAGAAACTATTATTACAAAAATAGTGATCTCTATACGATGGTACATTTAATATCGCACATGCTTTACAGAGTGAAGCTTATCATATCAGCACTCTTGAACAACAAGTGCACCATTAATAAATATGAGTAAATAACTAAATATCTTAAGGCAAAAATAACTGAAAATGATTACCTGGTCTGCCTAAGACGACGTAGAAGTCGAGACCATAGATACCAATGGAGGGATCATACTTGATACCCAAGTCAATGTGTTCTTGAATACCGAAACCAAAGTTACCAGTGGCTGAAAAGTTGTCACGTCTCAACTCGTATTCTCTGACCTGAAAGAAGAATATATTGCAATTGTCAATTAGAAAGCTACATTTCATTACTAACAATTTTCAAGTTTATCATATCATGAGAACATGATAACTTGAAAAATATGAGGACTAAAATCTTTAAAAAAACTTTTAATTTCATAATGGATCTTTGTTATTTCCGTGAGTATTCTGTACAGTAAGTAGTTAGTGCACAGAAGTTGCAAATTAGAATTATTAATATTGCACAAGTTTACAAAGAAAAACACATAAAGGTGTAGTTCTTGAACAACTCGTGCCATAAACAGATATTATTAGGTTAAAGGTTATATTAACCATTTTAAATAAAATCTTTATTCACAGAGGGATATATTGTCATACGGTTAGTTCTGGGCATGACCTTTATTTAAAAATCAATGCGGTTTGCAGGATAAGTTTTGTCTTTATAGACATAATAATATGTATAGTTAAATATAGGTTTTTTTTTTTTCAATTGAACTGGTCCATATGATCAGACACTAGAGAGCACTCATAACAACCTGAAGGATAACAATATGTTGTCACTTCACAAATGTTTGTTATTTACTATGTAAGGGCACATGCTTTTGGAACATAACCTAGTTTATATCTATAATGCATATAATTCTGTTGCTATTTTTTGGTTGTATTCTCTTATATAAATCAATAATATGAATAAATGGAATAACGCGGATAGGGATGCAAGATTATAAAGAATAGGATTGAATAAAATTTATTTAGTAACATCAATAAAATATTCAATTCATTCACAATTCTTATTTTTCAACAGTTATCCGAAAGTCAGATATCTTGTATGTGTGTGATAAATGTGTTTTTTTCAAAGTAAAATATTCATAATTAATTGCATTACAAACCTTGAGTCCCCTCTCGAGGATTTCCTCAGCCTTTGCACCACGCACAGTGCAGTGGACAGCAATCTTTTCATTACGACGGATACCAAAAGATCGCACGGTATATCTGGCTTTAGAGAAAACAGGCTGTTGGCCAGTAAGCTGTTCCAACACCTGGTGACAAATAAAAGCTTTACATTAATCCTAATCACTTCAAGCAAATTATTATGTGTGACAACCAAGTTGGTGTAGTTGGTAAGATTCTACCATCGAAGAAGTATCCCTTTAAAGTAGTAATACCGAACAATCAAATTCAGCAACTAGTCAGTGATTTTGCACTGATTTTAAACAGTAAGGACCAATCACTGCATCTTGTGTTCTTGACTTAGCTAATCAGAGCACATGTGTCCTTGACTTAGCCAACCAGTCCATTGTCAGTAGTGGGAAATTGTCGGAAAAGATTTCAAGCAAAATTAATGTCATTGCACTTCTTTGCTTTAATTGTTCCATGGATTCTACCTATCACACTGCAGGTTGTGGATTCATTTCTGACATATATATATATTCCTTGCAAAATTATAAATAACTAGCTATCGCCCACGGTTTCACCCGCATTCCCAAGGGATTGTATGTTTTCCCAGGTGTGACAGGTACCGTACAGTAGTTTGTACATATAAAAATAGCCACATAGTCAGACAGTATTTAAAGGGTACACACGGCTACAAGTCAAGCTATATATTTCCAGTATAAGCTGACCTCTCATTGTATGGAAATCCCATACAATGCGAGATCAGCGTATACTGGAAAAATATAGCCTGATGTGTAGCCATGTGTACAATAAAGTCATTTTATAAAGAAGCAGCATTGTTATTTCCGTGAGTATTCTGTACAGTAAGTAGTTAGTGTACAGAAGTTGCAAATTAGAAATAATAATATTGCATGAGTTTACAAAGAAAAACACAAAGGTGTAGTTCTTGAACAACCCATGCTACAAACAGATATTATTAGGTTATTATAACCTTCATGAGACTATGCATAGTTTGGGTTCAGAAAGATGTGTGTGAAGAATGTCCCAGGACATTTATATTAAACCGTAACTAATAAATTTATCAATAGCATAATTTAGGATGCTTAAACATTTTGATAAATTATAGATGATAACTATTGATATTTATGTGTATGCATCAGTTGAACCAACATGACACATTATGTCTATAAATTGTATAGAATGGACAACTGACTACCATCAGCACAATAGAGCACAAGTGTCTATAGCTTACTTATGTATGTATACTCCCAAGATGCCCATGGCATAACATTTAGTGGTACAAGTGACACATGTCTACCATTACAATTTCTTTGTTCATAGAAGGATGTCATAGGGCACGGTCTAGGCTTAACCACGGCACTGAATTGGCATGTATGGATAGAACATAATATTATGCTTATTGGCCTATGAACGAATTTTTACTTGGGATTTGACCAGCTTATACTATGCTAAGAATGTACCTATTTTAATATAGTGCGTTGATACTTATCAACCAACCTTAGCAGCACGAGTTAGCCTGTCACCAGACTCTCCAACACAGATGTTCAGGCACAGTTTCCTGATGTGAAGATTCCGCATAACATTTTTGGAGTTGTCTTTGGGAATCTTCTTCTCTTTCTTGTCTTTCTTCAACGCGGGCGGTGGTACGCGCTGAAATTGATATAATCCCAGTTAACGTATGAAACCTTTCATAGAAATTCAAATAGCTTCAGTAAACACGATAGGTTATGCCGAAACTGAAGTTAATATCGCTAAAATACAGTATTCATGATAAATATAGTGTAACACGTAGGAACTTTTATGACGTTATAATGATAAATAATTAATAATTTCACTGATTACAGCGGATATAATTTCAATAAAATATTAAAAACACCCACCGCCATGATCACAACTTTTCAAAAAGAACCAGAGACAACATAACCTTAAACGTCATAAACGTCAATGTCAAATTATCCGCTATAAAGCTAACACTACACTACTCTCAAAGTTACAATTTAGTCGAATCGAGTTTGAAGAGCTATGGTGTAGTGAGGTACTTTAGTGCACATAGTGTACAATAATATCAAAGTAGAGGTGGGTAGCTATTCTAATAACTAGCCAAAAAACGGCTAGTCACAAAATAGCCACGGCTATGTTATCTGTCAACACGATAATTGGCTATTGGCTACTGGGTGGCTACTGGCTACAGGATGGCTACTGGCTACTCGCTAGCTAGAAAGAATGAGGAGTTTTCTTACCTGCCTTACTGTTGATAATTCGAACCAATTTGAACCTTAAGTGCACGTATTGATAAGTATTTTGACCATAGAGGTATCATAAGAAATTCTCCTCATTACGACAAGTTTACGTCACACACAGCGGGTAGCCGCCTAGCCGCCACAGGTCACTAGCCGCCACTAGCTGGCCCGCTAGCCAAAGCCATTCTAGCCGCCACTAGCCGGTTGCTGGCCGTCTAGCCAAAGCCAATCTAGCCGAGTAGCCGGTAGCTGTGTGTGCGTGCGTGTAGCCAAATAGCCAAAATAGCTGACTAACTAGCTGGCTTTTACACCACATATAGCCGGCTAGCTAAGCTATTGAAATTTCGGCTAGTTACCCATCGCTATATCAAAGTAGGTCAAAAGCGTTATTTGAGCATTTTTCACGTGGCCATCCATACCCAGTTGCAAAATGTAGTCTATATGTATATAGATTACACATACAGTACAACTGATTCATGTCATAGATTTGCATTTTCATGTTATTATATCGGGTACCTACATGCCGAATTGGTTAATATCGCTCACAGCGCTCACATCAATAATTTTCGTACCGAAATAGATATCACGTTCAGTGTTGCCAACAACACAGGGCCTAATGTCGCCATTTTTCACAGCTTTAGCCTAAAATAGCCCAATTTCAGAGCAGGTAGCCTAAAGTAGCCCAAAAGCCACAATAAAGTTATGAATAAAGATGTTGTTATTAATTAATTTATATACAGAATGTTTTTTTCTTCTAGCCAGTATGGGCAAATTCTGGACTACAGGTCTGAGAAAAAAAAAAAAAAACGCTGAAAGGAACCATGAGCTGAATATTGAAGAAACTAAAAAGGGCATTAAAAATATTGTGTTTTCGTAGATATGAAATTTTTTCAAGATTTTTTTTACCGATATTCTGCTTCTACGTCACAATACGAATAAAATTATTTATCACAAGTTGCTAAAAGTTATCAAAATTTACTTCTAATTGCTTGTCAGAATGCTAGGAGCTGATTCTTTATGACTAAACATAGTGCAAGATCTGCTCCACCTAGTAATTTTTTACTGAAAAATACAATAAAGCATAGTGTCCGCTACGTTAGGCGTGTACCGGCGCCGAGTGTGGGCTTGTTAGTTTCTTCAAATCAGTATACATACATACGTGGCATTTGGAGAAAAATACACTCGCGTGAGCACCCGTGCGCGATTTTCACTGCATGTAGCAGATACAGTATGAGGCACGAGTGGTGAGCACAGATAGGTAGTAGTGGAGGCAAGCTCACGCAAATACACTTTTGCCCAATGTATTATAATATTTATAATAAAAAGAGGTAGATATCGCATTATCGCACGCTAATTGTTGCAGACAAATTCAACAAGACAATTGTCGTAATTTTGCTTAGCGGCTACATATAGCTATCTCGTTCTGTACCGTACGTTCCGTATTATCTATCGCATTCACCTAATACAACAATAACTGAACGCCGCTTAGTATGAGGGTAGCATCATCATCATCATCATCAGCCTATAATGTCCCACTGCTGAGCACAGGCCTCCTTTCACAAATGAAGGTGAATGGGAATGGGCAATACTCCACCACGCGTGCCCACTGCGGATCGGTGGAGGTAGGCTAGTGGTCAACCTACTGTTGGAGTTTTTCAAGCCGCCTAGGGGGCATCCAACTAGCTTAACGACTATCACAATTAAGTGATAACCGGGACCAACGGCTTTACGTGCCTTCCGAAGCACGGAAACGCTCGATTTGAAATACCACTAGGCGGTCACCCATCCAGGTACCGACCACGACAGGCGTAGCTTAACTTTGCCGATCGATTAAGAACGGCTAATCAAGCTACACCACGAGCGCTTCGAGGGTAGCATATCTCTAATTAATTATAATATCATTGCTTTTTCCCAAATCACAGGCGTAACAAACAATGTTTGTTTGTTACGCCTTTACGGCTCCACTTCTCAACAGATAATCATGAAACTTGGCATGCAGATAGCCTATAGCATGGAGAAGGACATAGGCTACTTTTTATCCAGGGAACGCGGGTGAAACCGCGGGGGACAGCTATATTTCTTACGATTTAGCTCATAAATTGTGATTTGGCTTATATTATTACCTTGTCGTTGAGGTAGCCTAAAAGGCGACCAGTCGCCATCCCGAATTTATCGTCGCGAATTTTTGTCCTGAGTAGCCTAAAAGGCGATAAATCGCCTACGTTGGCAACACTGATCACGTTATGACAGCTGAGAGCTGTCAACAATGAGAAGTTTTCTTTCCATAAGGTAGTTATATAGAGTTTAGTTGAAAATACCTGTACAGTATTACCCAACTAATATGGCTTACCGATGTACCTGCGCAGAAGATACATTTTCAAAGCGCGGGAAACGCTATTGGTCGGCAGCTGCCGCCATGTTAGCGCGCGCCGTGTCGAGGGGCGTGACTTGTGAGTGAGACGGAACTAACAGCTGCAGTGTATTATGAACCTTATAGTAGTGATATAAGGTGGATTGTAAGTTTTAAGCATTCTTTCGTTAATCTTCGAGGCCATACTTTCCTTTCTGTGCGAACGAAGATTCACGACGCGCCATATCAGTTGGGTACTACTGTACGCGATTTGACAGGTATTTTCAACCAAGTCTATAGAATTCTATGAAACTCCTCAAAGTAAAAAAAAATCTAATTAGTCCGTCAGTCAAAAAATATTGGACACGTATTATTTGATTTACCAAAACATTAAAAATTTACAAAGATAAAGCGAGACAAAGTTCGGGAGTCAGTTCTCGTGACGTCACTTTAGATTAAAAAGTGTACTCTAACGTGACGTCACGCGGAACTTCAACACACGATATCTTCGTATTTTTTTTGATTAATTGACAAAATGAAAAATATGTGTCTAATATATTTTGATAATGTAAAAGACAGACTAAATAGATTTTTTTAGTATTGTAGCGGCTAGATGGCCAATAGGCTAAAACCAAATCGAGTACAAGTTCAAATTAGTTCGAATTATCAACAGTTTGACAGGTATTTTCAAACAAGCTCTATAAGGTCGGCCGCATACTATAAGAAATTTTCTTTCAGAAACGGACGTCCGCCGGAAGGTACTTTCCCCATACATTTTGTTCTTCTAGACCCCGCATACTATCCGAAAATTCTGACGTGTCTGACGTCCAAAAATGTATGAGCAAGCGAATTTCTGACAGAAAATTTCTTATAGTATGCGGCCGGTCTAAAACTCTATTGAAAGAAAACTCCTCAATTTTTATAAGGACGCGCGTCCCAATCGCAAGCGAACCAACGCGAACGGGTTAACTATCGATCAACAACTCTATCAAGTGATATTTCGGGCGAAGTTATATTTACTACAATTATCTCTATATTATTATTGGTCCATTCTAAATAATTACCCATTTAGATATTACATACATTGGTTGGGTAGTCTTGATCTTTTGATGATTTATCTTGAGTAGGTATCAAGGTAGGTATACTTAACATCCCTATTAAACAAGCGGTCGCTAAAACTTATTGGATTCTATGATGCCCGTGTATTTTAATTGTTTTTCAACACACTTGCTCGTAAGGAGACATTTATTGCACCGTTTTTAGTATCTTAATGCAGCTTATTACGCACTAGTGCTTTTTACTTTACATTACCGCACAGTTTTATGATAGGCATAATCTCGATTATGATAACATTGTACTTCAATGTAATTGATATGTGTGTAGACGAAGCATTCTTAATTAAATGGGTAAAACAGTTTGACAGCGCATAGCTGTCAAGAAAAACTTGCGCGCCATATTTGTTAATGTTCTCATTGTGTGGTTGACTAATTATCAAAAAATTCAAGTCTGTTTTTTCCTTACAAGTGTATTGAAAAACGTCGTCTGACACGTGTGTGCATTGATCATTACACTCTCGGCTCCCTTATCGCGCTTAATACCGCCTCGAGTGTAATAACCAACTTTGCACACATGTATCATAATATATATGATGTATGGGTTGTAGTTGTAATGCTTGATAATTTAATTTGAGAACAGGAATCTTCCCTGTTAGATTAGAAGAGGTTACTAAAACTTATTGGATTCTTATTGTAGTTGGAATAACTATAAAACAATCAAGACAATGGCCCTGATTCTGTTGTTCACAACTAAACTAATTTTAATGTCACTATGTCTCTTTCTAACAAAGAACATAAGAAAAGGATATAAGAAATTTAGTCCTGTCAAATTAGTCCAATACTTGTTTTCAATATAAATTTAGTCGCCATCTATCGCGGTTACGCCTAAATACACGCAAAATAAGACGGCAAAGATTAATTTGACAACTTAAAATATGTTCTATCCTTTTTCAATCATGTTCGTAAGAAAGAGATGAGATGTAACTAAAATTAGTTTAGTGCGATTTACAACAGAATCGGCACCACTGACATTTTGACGACATTGAGAATAACTTAAAATTTAGAACCCATTTTGTCTTTGACCCGCAAAGTACTGTTTTACGATTAAAAGTATTAGTAGGTACCTACTTAGTAGTTACATTACAGCGAATTAACATATACAGGTGCATTATGGAAGAAGCACGTAAAGCCACATCTCTGCCAAATAAAAAGTACAGGAGGTACTTTTGTACAATTTGTAATGTATTTACAAACTCCGATAATCAGCTAAATCAACATTTAGAAGGTGTTCGGCATCATCATAAAACATTAATTAATCACCCTCCCAATATTTTGAATTCAAATGAACAAGAATGCGATTTCCGATTTTATATTCCTATGTTAATTTTAACTATCATAACAACGTATGTTTTTTGTTACGTAATTGTACAGTTGACCAACTGACGGGAATGGCTATTTATAATTAAATTATCTAAATTAAAACATTTATTATAATTTTAACGACGCCTTAAATTTCGCGCCATTATTTTAATTGGTGGAGAAATCGTCCCCAAGCGTTCGCGGCTTCTATGCGCACGAACGAACGCGCAGAACAATGAGGTAGCAGCCATTTTATGTCGGTGTCTAAGAAAAACATAATTCGAATGGCCAATCTTAACGAAATTGTGTAATTAGTGATATAATTTATGTGATTCTGTACACACTTCTATTATTAGGTGTTTCTTTACTTATGTGAGTAGAATCTAAGTTTTGCTATACATAGAACTATACATTTTCAAGCGTATTTATTACTAAAACGAATATAACAAATTTATAACTCATTCCCTCCATACATTAGAAAAGGTCGTTGTATTTCCAATAAGAATGATGTTATGTGCGCTGCTTGTTTATGTTTACAGTCGCCAGTCAAAAGCTTTTTTCCAAATTAGATTTGTTGATTTAGCAATAGAATGTATATATGACATAACTTTCACCGAAACGATGAATATTGCACTTATAAGCTACTAATTTATTGTTTCTACATTATTATCTTCTCGAGTTGTAATAGTTACTTAATTACTTGTCGGATGTCAACCGGCGTCGCGCAGCCTCGGCCTGAAAGTTGGGCACAAAATTCAATAACGAATTGGCCATTTTATTGATGGCCGGGGGGAGGCTGGGTGGAGACAGGCGGTCGGTGAGCTTCCGCCATTTAATATTTTGTTACAGATTTTAACTGTTTTTATAGTGTTCTTGTTTACATTTTCTTGATACCTAGTGCTTAGTTAGTGATAGTTATATATACAGGGACCTCTCTTTATATACCTAGATGGATCTTCAATATGCCGTATACATTATGATATGAAAAGATAAGCGCGCCTATGTGTGTGAAATTTCATATTATTCATAAAACATTAAATAGATAGGTCCTTCACATCACTCCTTCTATTTACTATTAATAAATTTTGATGTGATCAGTCAATGATATAAACAAAAGAAGTAGAATGTTACTGTCATTTGGGACTTGATTTGAGAATATGATTATCTTTATTTATTATTGTATAATTCTGTGTTCAAAACTTGTTTGTTTTTATAATTTTCATTTCTGTATTATTTGTTACCGCACCCACTAAATATTTCTATGATGATTGTTAACATAAAATTGTGAGTAGACTTGGTAGTTTGCAATTGTTGCATTCTTATAATTATCATTTTTGTGGAGTTTTTTTTTATTATTTCAATTAGTATGATATTATTTTATTGTTTATTTCATTGTTTTGTTAGTTTGTATTGTGTATGACAATTTCAAATATACTTTATTTACAAATGTAAACTGCATTTTTCATTCAATTATTATGATTTTGTGGATATGTAGTTTTTTATGAAGGTATCAGATAGAATTCTTCATTTTGGATATACCCTTTCAGTATTATATTATTGATTACTATATTGATTATTGGTTGGAAGAAGTAGGTATTATACAAGAACTTAATATTTAATCTAGCAAAGCATTGCAAATGCAAAATATGTCCATATCACTATTAATACACAATGCATTTATTTGTATGGTAGTGTCAGGTGCTGCACCTTAATGATTCCATGATGTGCTTCAGCTTCCAAGTTTTTGAATCCTCTTGACTAAAAGAATTACAGGCATTTTTTATTTAACACATTTTTAACAATTACTTATAAAGCCAAATTGTCACTAAAAATAAATAATAATCCTAATTCTTTTGGTTTAACTACACAAAACTTCTTAAGCTTTTGCAAACTAAATTCATTCTTATTTTAATGTATTGTTATATTTATGTGCACAAATAGACAATTTATTAACAATATTATATTTATTGTTGATTAATAAAAATCATAAGCATTTTGCATTGCCTTATTTTTATAGAAAACTAGTGTGTGCCCGAGGTGTACCTGAGGGATTTTATGTTTGCCCGGGATGAAAATTGTAACACAAAATTTTAAGGATAATAATGGAACTCTGTAATTGGCAAATTAACACTACAAAATGTTTTGCTAATATTATTTGAAATGCTGTAGATTTGTTTCTTTTGATTAAATAAATAAAATACATAAAAAGCAAACAAAATGAAATATAGTGAACATAATATACCTAGGCAAATAATCTGTTAGATACAGAAGCAAAGTTCCAAATCCATTCAGTTGTTGCAAAGCTGAATGGTAACTAACATACTTACAGAAGCTGTAGCATTTATAAGATACTGGGTAAATATTTTGAGATGGGATCATGGAAATTACGAAACTAAATAAAAACTTTTTTTTTATATAGTTGGTACCATATTAAAAGTAGACAACATGATGAAACCAACATAAGTTTCGAAAAGCTCATAGTTTACAGTTATGATAAAATGGGACCATTTTTGTTATCTTGAAAAAGTCTTATAAGACCAAAATCTAATTAGGTTTTTGTTTGTATGCAGTTGGCAGATGTTGAGAATGGGGCAGCATCGAGTTCGCCATTAGTTTCCCGGCACACTGGGGCGTGGGCGTCGGGGGAGTGGCACGGGGCGTGGGGGTCCCCGTGCCACCTCCCGGCGACCTACTCGCCACTATCTCCATGTTCGAGCAGCAGATCAAGGCTGAACCTATGAGGTGAGCTGTCTTCAAACCATACATAAGCGAAATAGTGCAAGTGGTAGTCTCAAATCAGGCAGATATACATAATTGTACACAGCTTGATTTGTCTAAAAAAAATTATAAAACCTGTGCAATAGCCTTTATTTGAGCTAGAATCAGATTGAACCTAATTGGAAATAGGTTTGTAAGTTATAAACTCCACTTCTAAAACACGAAATTCCATACAATTAATCAGTTTGCCACCAAATTTTCTATTAAGCCTTAGTAATAATTAATATTTGTTTTCAAAAGTAATAATTTAATCATGTTATATATTACAGTTTCTACACGTCACATGCCCATGTTCACTCCGGTCCACCCACATTAATTCGCCCCGACTCAAACCAAACCATCATCAACATGCAGCACCACCAATCACATCAGGAGGACTCCAAGGACAGCCTTATAGTACATCAACAAGTACAACACCAGCAGGATCTTATGGAGCAACACCAACAACAGCAAGAATTGCAGCAACAAGATGATGAAGTAAGCTTCTACATAGAGCTGATAATTAACTATGTTTACAGTCCAAGAAATACATTTTTAAAGTTTATAAATACAAAGAAAATAATAGTCCTTATTTCTTTACAATAAGGTTCATCTATATTAGTTTATTAATAACCATAGATTTAACAGATAAACCTTATTGCTATGTAATAAGGTTAATTTTGCTTTAACATTTTTAAACATTATAAGGTATTTTACATTTATCACAATTTCACTATGATAAGTGATGTAGTCCAAGGTGGTAAGCATGTCTTCAAAAATCTCTTTTAGTAATACTGATCATTCTAATTCCGCAACTAGTAAGTGATTTTGCACTGATTTATAATAGTACCAACCAATCACTGCATCAAAATGTTTAGTGTGTCTTTCACTTAGCCAATCAGAGGGCATGTGTCCTTGACTTAGCCAGTCAGAGCGCGTAGTCGATGGTGGGGAAATGGCAGAATAGATTTCAAACAAAATGTGGCTAGCCCCCCTAAAAATGAAGCTAAAGCAATATTGCTAACGCAATTCATTTTTTCGAATTGTCGGCAGATCCTATGTAATTTCAATATTTTTTGGTATACTAGTCACTCATTATATACAATTCAATTCGAAAAAAGATTCGGAATTGATGAATTGCATAAGATCTGCCGTAAATTGGAAAAAATGAATTGCGTTAGCAATATTGCTTTAGCTTCCTTTTTAGGGGGGTAGGTCATTGCACTTATTTGGGTGAATTGTAAGCACAAACTTAAGTGCACATCAGAAAGTGCTTGATATTCTACCTATGGTGGTTTCCTTTACAGAATGCTAAAGCTCATTGTAAGATTCTAACGGTCTCCATGACGGCATTCGATGCTAGTCACTGGGCTATAATCGCCTTAAAAATACAACCATGATAGCTCAGTTTTGAATAAGGGTAAGTTCACACCGAGACGCAACGTGGAAGCTTAGACGGCAATAGAATATAGTACTTTGTTTACAACACAAAAAGGTGCACATTTCAGTGAGAGAATTTGTGGCAAGTGACTCGCGCCGAATTCTCTCCCTGAAATGTGTACCTTTTTGTTTAATAAATAAGGTTCTATATTCTATTATTATTTTAAAAAGTGTGCCCTGCTTCGCGTCGCGTCACCTCTCGGTGTGAGTTGGCCCTAAGGCCTCCTAACATAAGCATCCTTCCAGATTTTTTCACGATATCCGTTACAGTTTTCGACGTCACCGCTTTTAATTGCTATCACAACTATTTCTAATAAAACTGGAAAATAATTTGTATTGTCACTAAAAATAAAGTTTTTTTCATTCTCCTGTTTTCACAGCTGAGTTTCAAAGGAATGGATGACGAAGGTGTCGACATGGATATGGATGGTCGGCAATGTTCTCAGGTAATTTCTCTTTTTAGGGTCCCAAACCTAAAAGGTAAAAATGGAACCCTTATGGTGCCACTCCGTCCGTCTGGCTGTCCTTCTGTCACAGCGCTATATTTCAGCAACTCCTAATGCTATCGACTTGAAATTTGGAATAGATTTAAATATTGCTTACTCAATCTTTTTGCAAAAGGAAATATTTAAATGTTTTTTTTTTAGTTTCTATGCAAATGCGGTAACTTCAATGGAAATTTCAATGTTTTTTCAATTTGATCTTGCTTGGAGCCCAAGCAAGATCAAATGGGGCTTCATTTGTAAATTCCAAAACATGTATTTTTTTTTTGTTTAGTTTGTGACTTATAATGAAAATTTACAAAAATAAATATCTGTATTTGAGGTAGGTATTTTTTCGGCGCGCGAGATGAACTCAGACTCGCACTTGGCCGGTTTTATTTTATACTAGCTGTCCTCCGCGGTTTCACCCGCGTTTTCGTGATAAAAAGTAGCCTATAACACTCTGGGATTATGTGGCTTCCTATTAGTGGAAGAATTTTTCGAATCCGACTGGTAGTTCCAGAGATTAGCGCGTTTAAACAATCAAACATAAAAGTATTATTAGTATATAGATTATATTTGAATGTAGTAAAATTATATCTAAATATATCTTTCCAACAGGGTATGGTGGTGGACCTGGGATCAGTTCAAACAAAAATGGAAGTTCCAAATGGTGGGCAATCAGCACCGCGTTCAAAACCACAAGCCTGTAAGGTAAGTAACATTTATTAAAAATTAAAT
The DNA here is from genome assembly GCA_951394255.1 of Polyploca ridens. Taxonomy (NCBI): domain Eukaryota; kingdom Metazoa; phylum Arthropoda; class Insecta; order Lepidoptera; family Drepanidae; genus Polyploca; species Polyploca ridens. The sequence continues at coordinate 7,295,219 of OX596258.1, forward strand.
AAATTGGGACAAAAAGTAAAAGAACAAAATTACAAACTTGGAGCATTAAGTTTGTACGGAACCCTCACAGCTAGAGTCCTAAACTCCTAATCGCACATTTCCGTTTTGTTTTTCATTTTCTAGTAATAACTAGAACATTTTAAAAGAAATAAGTGAACTATAATGAACCTTTCGCGTGTTTAAATAAAAATCATGTTTTCTCAAAAACTTCGGTATAAACAGTCCTCTCAAAACTGTACATCTCGTAAGGAGCGGTTCGTCTGGAACACTTAAAGTTCTAATAGACGACCGAACATGATTTTGGACCAACGGATATGGATACGGATGTGACAATGGTAGTAGCCACGACTAACATAATTTTTCCCTGTTGCATGTGATAAAAATTTTGGCATAATGTATGTGTTTATGCACTGAATGACTGGAGCGATGAATGGTGTTTTGAATATAACTTGAATTTTATAAGGTTTTGCAGTCAGGAATAAACAAATATTATAAAAAAAATACATACCCACGTAGGTTTGTCCCCGACTGCAAAACGTTATAAAATTCAAGTTATATTCAAAATTATTTTTTGCTTTTCAGTTTTTTCGGAGGTTTAAATTTTTGTTACAAAGTTTTTTTATAACTAAGCTTGTTTGATCTTACGTAAGTAAATTTATAGACTTTTCTATTTGCAGGTTTGCGGCAAAGTTCTATCGTCCGCTTCATCATATTACGTCCACATGAAGCTTCACTCTGGAAACAAACCTTTCCAATGTACAGTAAGTATATTTTTTCCATAACCAAGTATATTTACCCTCAACGGAAAAAAATACGCTTGGGGTAAGTGGTTGTCTGTCTTTATGTTATCATTTCCCTCAATAATTTGGTGAGGTTTGGCATAGGTCAATTCAGAGCAGATTCTGAGTTTCAGAGAAGTGTGGCCACGATGTTAATTTAGCCATATACAACGATGATTCAAAATATACGTGTTATCGCCATGCGGTCCTCATTAGAAATTATTTGTTGCTCGCAAGGGGTTCCCGCTCATTGCATCGGGTTAACACGTAGCGCGCAATCTTCCGATAAGCACTCCCCGGCGACTGCCCAACCCGAGGTTCGAACTTCCCTCAAGCCCATCAATGTCGTTGAGCTTGTTGCCTCCTCCCTGGCTAAGCAGGGCCGTAGCCTGGTTGAGCCCGACGACATTTCCTGAATTTGTTTAGTTAAAATTAATTCTTACTTAGGTATAGGTGCATATAGGTACAAAACCTGGGCTGAGGGAAGTGAATAATGATTACATAGATGACTGTTCAATTAACAGTACATTAGAAAAAAGTTCTGTGTATTTCCCTGAATACAACAAATAAGAAGATTATACTCAATTGACTCGACTAAATGTGTATTATTATAGTAACATCAATTTTTACTTAAAAATCAATTAATTACAATGTTGAAAGACCCATGTTGATAAGAGGACATTGCACACACAGGATGGGCTATAACAGTGTCCAAGTATTCATCTTCCCCTTATTGAAGACAAGCACTTGTGCTACCTCGGCACCGCCGAAATAGTATAGTAGTCCACTAACATGCTTAAACATGGTGGGTGCCAATTCTTACCCAATCGTTTATCGCCTGATCGAAAAAAGTATGAATTCGAATTTTTATGGAGTGTAAATCACGTTACGTTATTCTGGCAATTTCGAGGCAGGCATATTTAGAAAGATAAGAAAGACTCGAGCTTTGATTGGTCGGGTCTGTTCGAATTGACTCCGCCCCTCGACATTTTACAGTCGAATAGGACTCTAACCGTAAGTTCGATTCGAAGGTTATTTCGAAGGACGCGAGAATTGGGTTCCAGGGCAGGCAGATGATGATGACTCCAGAAATGAGTATTTTAGCATCACCAGTAGAATGGATTTATACCGTCTTATTCTGTACTAAAATTATACATCATTAGTCTTCAGATCTTGTTGGGGTGGGAATTACATTGTAAAAAGGTTAAATTAAATTAGTTGGCGAAACTTTTTAAAATTGTCTTGGTATTGATTTGTCAACTAATTTGAATATTCTTACATCATCATCATATCAGCCTAGGGATGTCCACTGCTGAACATAGGCCTCCCTGCCCCAATTAACTTCCACTTCGAACTGTTTTGGGCTGCTTGCTTCCAGCGGTGTCCAGCGATTTTGACCAGGTCGTCGGTCCACCTGGTGGGATCTCGTCCCGCATGGCGCTTTCCAGACATATTTATTATTTATTCTTACACATTTACCTAAATAATTATAATTTGTAAATCTTGATTTTCCTGAAATACTGGAATTTATTCCCTTGTAAAAATCTTATTGTGATGATCAAAATTATAGATCAACACTTCAGTAGCTATGTACGTTCGTGCAGGTATGTGACGCAGCATTCTGCCGCAAACCGTACCTGGAAGTTCATATGCGCACTCACACCGGTGAACGGCCTTTTCAATGCGACTTGTGCCTCAAGAGGTTCACGCAGAAGTCCAGTCTCAATACGCACAAACGCGTCCACACTGGTAAGTTATTCTCAACTCAACACTACAATTAGAGCTCCTGCTAAGCCTCAGATCATTAATTAGGCATTCGAAGAACAGAACTTGTTAACGTTCTGTTCTTAGTAAGCCAATTAATATTTTTCAATATATTTTTTAATGTGAAGTCTATATTTTATGAAATTTTCATCATGCCAAAGTTTCTTGAAAAATATTGATTAAATATTATAGCAATTGTTTTGTTTGGTTATTCAATTTTATTTAGTGCAAGTTTAATGTAATTTCCATATTAACATTAAGCTATTGAAGTTATTCAATTTTATCCGTGAATTATAATTGGGAGTGTAGATAGATTTACGTCAAATTATTACGTAGGTATAGGAAGGAGGTTTTTCATTAACTTATATGTAAAAAAAGGAATGACCGTAAGAAGTACATAAAAAATTAAAGTCTTTATTTATATGGAAGTTACGTTTAAGTATATCACGCCGCACTAAAATATAATTACCGTACAAGAAGTGAAAAGTAGATCCCATGTTCTGAGTACCATGAGGGGATTGTTGAACAAACAATCAGAACTTAATTAAACAATTGGATTTATTTATTTTCAATCAAGTTGACCTCCTCCTGTTTCCGCGAAACCAAAATATGTAAAAACAAAATTTGTTTATTATTATTTTATTTTTCAATTTCTTTACACTTTTTTTTAATATTGGTACATATTTTGCTTATATCCTATTTTGACGCCCTGATATTTGAGCTTTATATGTATTGTCTTTTCTAGTATTGTATGTATTTATATTTTTATAAATGAATGGAAATTATATTTTTTGAGGCATGTTACCCATTATTTTACTTGAGTACTTCTAGAATCAAAATTGATTTCTCATACTGTTAATTTATTTAATTATAAAATTCATAATACCCGCCGAGTAACATCTAAGTATGTATGTAGATAGATGGTATTAATTTGTCATTTCGTTTTTCACTTATGATTAGACTTTTAATAATATAGATACCTTTCGTACCTATTATGTTTTATTTTCCAAGTGCTTACTATAACTATGAGCACGCGGCCTCTGGACGGAGCTTCTAATAAACATTTATATACATAGTTTATATCACATATACCTATCGAATCGTATTCGGATCCTTCGTCTACACACATTATGTACGACACTGGTGCGACACACAGTTCGTTGATGAAATAGTTGACAATACATATGCTTAACTTAAAAGTGAATAGTTTTTGAGTTGTGTCTAATAGTAGATTCACAAAAAATCAGGGCGTGAGGAAGGCTTCGTTGATGTGAGGTAAACAGGGGGAGGTAAAGAACTCACAATTGATGAATGTCGATATTGATAACATTGTGAGTGATGAAGTAGACAAATCGATTGTGTGTTCTTGCGCAAGTGGGTGTGCTGTGTCCCAAACACAGTGAGCAGAGTGTGTGTTGTTGGAATGTGGCCTGCCCTGCGTTCTAGATGAGCACATGCGCGCGTTGATGGTGAAGGACCGCCCCTACAAGTGTGACCTCTGTCTGATGCGGTTCACGCAGAGCTCCAGCCTCAACCGACACAAGAAAATACACACGGGTGGGTTGACCTCTTTCGCACCGCACCGTACCGCCAAACCCCGCCCCGTGCCGACTCTATCTATCCATTATTAACGTTGTATCGATCTCACTCGGCTCTTACAGCCCTATCGATCTCTCCCTCCGTAGAAAGTAAAATGCCATGTTTTGACTTGTACGATGGTTTCGTTCAGAGGAACACAAACGTGCGCTGCTGGCTAAGGAACGTCCCTACCAATGCGGCATCTGCTTTGTGAGATTCACCCAGAAATCGAGTTTGGGCCGGCACGGAAAAATACACACCGGTGGGTCCCTACCTCTACTGCCTACTTGTGCGTGGCGTTTATCCTTGAGGCAGAACGGTACTATATAACGTATAATTTGTTGTAATAAAAATAGCCGGCCTCCCCCTGAATGCGAGTGAATGGTATAATATATTTATCAAAATAGGTTTATTTAAATAAAGTATATTGTTTGAGAGGGTGCAGAGTTGCTATATCGAAACTCGTATAACTTATAGAGGAGCACAGACGAGCCCTGTTAGAGAAAGTGCGGCCGTACCAGTGCCACATCTGTTTTATGCGCTTCACTCAGAAGTCCAGCCTGGGACGACATGGGAAAATACACACTGGTAGGCATTTTCCCCTAAAATCCTTAAGTAGACAATGAATTTGTTATACATAATACGTTAGCTCTCGTACTAGGCACTATCATGTATGGCAGTGCGTCGTGCTGGACCGTTGTTGTAGCTCTATTTTGTTGGTATTTCTAGAGGAGCACATCCAATCGCTGATCAACAAAGTGCGCCCCTATCAATGCGACATCTGTGACAAGCGGTTCACTCAGAAGTCCAGCCTTGGCACTCATAAACGTATACACACCGGTGGGTCCCTTGATATTGCAATTATTTTATTTTTCATTCGGTTTCCAAGCCACAATTACAACACATTTACTCGTTACTGCTTTTGATAGCTTATATTACTTTTTGCTGTTGTGGCTTTGATACCCAAGTTTTGTGAATAGTTTTAAGGGCTCCCAAATTCCTAAATGTTAAGTTTTTTACCACGTTATGCGGTTCGGTTCTATTTGTTACAATCTTTTTATAATGTACCTAGATAGTTATCGAAACATATGTTTAAATAAAATAGGATGCACACGCTCAAAAACTATTCACAAACAGTTATAATAAAGCATGTGTACGTTGTGAGGATTTCCTTTACGTTCAAGTAGGAGACAGAAAGTCTGATGGACAAATAAAATCGTTAAAATTCCCTCATGGTAGTTAACATAAGTTACCTACATACATATATTTATATAATTTGATTGATTGGTATGCGATTGCGTGAAGCAAGCAGTAGGTATGTAGTGTAGTGTAGTATTATTTGTCCATCGTGGTTTTGTTTTGTTTCTCTGTCCCCCCGTGTCCGTGTGTGGGCGGCGCAGGGGAGCGGCCGTTCCAGTGCACCGTCTGCCTCAAGTCCTTCACGCAGAAGTGCGCCCTCAATTTGCACGAAAAAATACATACGGGTTAGTAGCCCACATATATATATACATAATATAACTCCTCAGTATTCCTCTCGATAAGATTAGCGACTACTTGCGACTTGTCACGCAGCAGTCACACATCTCATTTAGCGTCATGCTTCGTTCCTATTTTTCCGTTGCCCGCCTAACCCGTTGTTTTCACTCCCTATTACGACGGCTTCCATCTCGTTGCTTTCGACTAACATCTCGATTTCTTTGATTAACTCATTCATATGCGCGCTTTACGTACTTCTGCATTGACCGATAATTTCCAGCCTATCATGTTATCGATCCGCCGGTAATCATCTTTCATCTTCCACTCCACATTCATCTCGCGGTGATTTTAGCATACCTATCATTTTTTTGTATTTCATTTCTTCATGAATATTAATTCTTTCACAAAAGCGGTAATGCAATCGCCGCTATGACGCAATAATGGCGCCTCAGTATCATTAAGTGGTGCTGGCTATCAAAATTGGGTTCAAAATTGGGGCGAAACGGTCGCCGCGTGCGACGTAATGTGGTCGAGATCGGCAGCGGGCGGGCGACCAATAGCAGCAAGCATATCAGTACCGGCTTGCTATGCGTCGGCGAGGTGCGTTACTCGCTTTTGTGTGTGCACTGGGCGCAGTGCAAGGGCGTCCTTTCACGTGCGGGCAATGCCCGGCGGCGTTCGCCCGCCGCCCCTACCTGGACATTCACATGCGCACGCATACAGGCGAGCGGCCCTATCAGTGCGACGCGTGTCTCAAGCGCTTCACGCAGAAGTCCAGCCTCAATATACATAAGCGGACGCACACAGGTGGGTGACAGCCGCGGGCCGGACTGGCCCCCCGCCCGCCCCAGCCAGCCTCTCCACTGACACTCTACCTCTCCTCCAAATCTCGCTACGTTCATGCCTCGCGCCCACTCCCTGACAGAACTATCGTCTATCTATACATATGTACACACGATCGTGTACCGCGTTTCTAAAGATTTGGAGCGGAGTTAGCGGCGAGCGGCGACCAGTCCGCGCCGCGATCTCCGTAGTGCGAGGGCGTCTAGCGTCCTTGCGGGCTCGCCGCTGCTATAATATACATATGTATTGGGCACCAGTCCAGGGCAGACCGTTCCAGTGCCTGTCGTGCCCCGCCGCCTTCACCTGCAAGCAATACCTGGAGATACACACGCGCACGCACACCGGCGAGCGGCCCTATCAGTGCGACATCTGCCTCAAGCGCTTCACGCAGAAATCCAGTCTCAACATTCACAAGCGGACACACTCAGGTATGTAGCTAGAGTGCGGTCGGCCCGCGCCGCGCATCCACGGTAGGGACGCGTCAACGTATGTGGGCTACTGTACTGTAGTGTAGTGTCGTGTCTTGTCTTGTCGCGCCGCGTGTTCCGAGTGGTCCGGAGGAGGGTGCCGCTCGCTCAGCGCTAACCGGTTATGCGTGCTCGTCCACAGTGCAGGGGCGGCCCTTCCAGTGCCTGTCGTGCCCGGCCGCCTTCACGTGCAAGCAGTACCTCGAGATACACAACCGCACGCACACCGGCGAGCGCCCCTACCAGTGCGACGTCTGCCTCAAGAGATTCGCGCAAAAATCAACACTCAATATACACAAAAGAACGCACACAGGTCAGTCGCTCTCACTTTGCGCACGTTAACCAATTTCATTTATTTAAAGCGTTTACGTTACTATTGACTAGCTTATTTAAAATAATTTCAAATGTTTACTGTGTGTTTAAAATTGAAGTTGTCGGTGCCACATATCGGGACTCGATATCCGTTAATCGTGATCCCTGTCGTGAGTACTCACATGAATTGTTTACTATTGAAAGTTGTTAATGTAATGTAATATGCGGTGGGGTGGTCAGTGCAAGGTCGGCCGTACCAATGCATGGAGTGCCCTGCGGCGTTCACTTGCAAGCCGTACCTGGAGATCCACATGCGCACGCACACCGGCGAACGCCCGTTCGAGTGCGATGTCTGTTACAAACGCTTCACGCAGAAATCCACGCTCAACATACACAAGCGAATTCATACCGGTATGACAACTACAAGTCGCCTCTAGTAGACTTGAACACAACTTCTACTGTGATATTCTATCTCACACGGTAGCAGTTTTGTTTGATAAATCGACGAAGACATTTGAGAATTAAACACTATATTAATTATTAAATAAGTAATATGTATCTAAATCCCATTCGCAAATGGTCTTCGTCTAATAATGCTTACAAGATATTGATGATTGACGAAAAAATTATAAAAATTGATAAATATAGATCAATTTTCGACGGTTTGTTGAAATTTCCAGCTGCAGTCAATCACGATTTCACGATATAGCAATGTTAAGAAGACGGCAAATTGCAGGTACAGATTCATCTCTCTGAACTTGATGATGTGGCACCGACGACTGATCTTGTTTATATTTTTTCATCCGTTGCATCATCCATCACATCACTTAAGTTTCAGTATTATATTATTTATTTTTATTTCTTGGCTTCCATTCATTAGTTTTTCATAATGCATTATACTGTCTAATTGCATCTTGCCGTCTTTCTAACATCATTTGCCTTCATTCTTGCTTTCCATTCATTATTTTTAAATATCAAGTTAATGCTTAACTATTTAATGAATCCTGAATATAGCCTGTTAGTAGTAGTAGTAGTTTAAATAAAAGTACACATCAAGGCCTTATTAAACAAAGTGTTCAATTTCACAGGTGAACGGCCATACGCTTGTGATATCTGTCAGAAAAGATTCGCTGTGAAGAGCTACGTGACCGCCCACAGGTAATCTCTTAAGCAAATTCTCGCGATTAAATTAGTTTGTGTTATGAAAAACATTTATATAATTATCAACATTAGGTCAAGAATCCGCATCAGGTATAATTATTAATAGGGTGTATGTATGTGTTGCAGATGGTCCCACGTGGCGGACAAGCCACTGAACTGCGACCGGTGCTCGATGACCTTCACGTCCAAGTCGCAGTTCGCGCTGCACATCCGCACGCACTCCGCCGGCTCCTGCTACGAGTGCAGCGTCTGCGGTCGCACCTTCGTCAGGGACAGTTATCTTATAAGGTAATCCTTCACGTCCAAGTCGCAGTTCGCGCTGCACATCCGCACGCACTCCGCCGGCTCCTGCTACGAGTGCAGCGTCTGCGGTCGCACCTTCGTCAGGGACAGTTATCTTATAAGGTAATCCTTCACGTCCAAGTCGCAGTTCGCGCTGCACATCCGCACGCACTCCGCCGGCTCCTGCTACGAGTGCAGCGTCTGCGGTCGCACCTTCGTCAGGGACAGTTATCTTATAAGGTAATCCTTCACGTCCAAGTCGCAGTTCGCGCTGCACATCCGCACGCACTCCGCCGGCTCCTGCTACGAGTGCAGCGTCTGCGGTCGCACCTTCGTCAGGGACAGTTATCTTATAAGGTAATCCTTCACGTCCAAGTCGCAGTTCGCGCTGCACATCCGCACGCACTCCGCCGGCTCCTGCTACGAGTGCAGCGTCTGCGGTCGCACCTTCGTCAGGGACAGTTATCTTATAAGGTAATCCTTCACGTCCAAGTCGCAGTTCGCGCTGCACATCCGCACGCACTCCGCCGGCTCCTGCTACGAGTGCAGCGTCTGCGGTCGCACCTTCGTCAGGGACAGTTATCTTATAAGGTAATCCTTCACGTCCAAGTCGCAGTTCGCGCTGCACATCCGCACGCACTCCGCCGGCTCCTGCTACGAGTGCAGCGTCTGCGGTCGCACCTTCGTCAGGGACAGTTATCTTATAAGGTAATCCTTCACGTCCAAGTCGCAGTTCGCGCTGCACATCCGCACGCACTCCGCCGGCTCCTGCTACGAGTGCAGCGTCTGCGGTCGCACCTTCGTCAGGGACAGTTATCTTATAAGGTAATCCTTCACGTCCAAGTCGCAGTTCGCGCTGCACATCCGCACGCACTCCGCCGACTCCTGCTACGAGTGCAGCGTCTGTGGTCGTACCTTCGTCAGAGACAGCTATCTTATAAGGTAATCCTTCACGTCCAAGTCGCAGTTCGCGCTGCACATCCGCACGCACTCCGCCGACTCCTGCTACGAGTGCAGCGTCTGTGGTCGTACCTTCGTCAAAGACAGCTATCTTATAAGGTAATCCTTCACGTCCAAGTCGCAGTTCGCGCTGCACATCCGCACGCACTCCGCCGGCTCCTGCTACGAGTGCAGCGTCTGCGGTCGCACCTTCGTCAGGGACAGCTATCTTATAAGGTAATCCTTCACGTCCAATTCAAATTAGTTTCTCGAGGCCTTTCTCCCTTCCCCCGAGGATCGAATGTTTTCGCGGAATAAATGTACCCTGTATGTTATTCTAGGTGGGCAAGATATAAATTTCGTCCAAACCCGTCCAAGCCTGACTAGCAATAAACATCTATGTCAACTTTCGCATTTATAATATTGGTTCGACACAATACAGACTATTGCAGACTCACAGCATACTTATCTTTAATATGTATATGTTTGTTCCAGACACCACAACCGTGTGCACCGTGAAAACCACAGTAATATGTCAGCGAATAGTATGGGAACGATAAACAGCATCGCCACCAACACTAACAACTCGAATGCTAGCAACTTTGACTCGCCCGGCGTGTGTGACTTAAGGTACGTCCAACACTAGACCAACACGGTAAGATAACCGATCGCACGAGGGTTTAAAGTCCATTATCATTTGGCACACACACTTTCAGAAACAATAATATCGAGTAAACTTGTCTGTCACAAAAACACCACTCTGTTTATTTGCTTTACTAAAAGCAAACCATTATTATATTACCGCGAACGGCTGGTGTCTGAAATCGAGAGTACACTTACTTGTGTCTCCGATTGAGGTCGACTAAACCTAGTCCAATTTCAACCCCAACAAGACTCAAGCCTCAACATTCACCGCTAAGAAAACCCTATGGTCTGTAGCTCCACAATTCCAGAGAACTTCCTTGAACATCAGTCAAAACATCGGGATCCTTGGCGTCGACATTTCTAGCGACGATTTGTTCCGAAGTCACTTGGAAGACAAGGTTAAGCTGGCATCCAAAAAGCTTGGAGGGCTCGACAGAGCGAGGCAGTACTTCACATCGGAACAAAGGCTGCAACTTTAGAAGTCGCAAGTCCGGCCTCATATGGAGTACTGCTGTCATCTGTGGGCGGGGGCTCCTGGATACCAGCTTGGGCCTTTAGACTCGGTTCAGCGACGTGCCTCTAGAATTGTCGACGATCCCAAGCTCACAAACGGTTTAGAGCCCCTCAGCCTGAGGAGAGAATTTGCTTCCTATGTGTGTTCTACCGGTTGTACAACGGACAGTGTTCTGAAGAATTGTTTAAGATGATGCCCACGGCTACATTCTACCGTCGCAACTCTCGCCATCGACGGAGAGTCCATCCTCACATATTGGAACCAGAATTGTTTCGAACTGTGCGGGCTCAAAGGAGCTTCCTTCCGCGGACGCACAGACTGTGGAATGAGCTCCCCGCCGAGGTTTTCCCAATGAAGTACAGCATGGGGTTCTTCGAAAAGGGTGTAAAGATATTTCTTCAGGTTCGGCTCCGCGCGAATGATACCCCTGGTTGCAAGCGTCCATAGGCTACGGTAACTGCTTACCATCAGGCGGGCCATATGATTGTTTGCCACCTAAGTGGTATAAAAGTACTGGATCAATTTATGAAAATAGGTGATGTTAAAATAATCCCTTGTATTGTATTTTATTATGTGAGTATTGAAGTCACTATTCTGTGTGCATATTAACAAGTTGCTTCTATTTTCAGCTTCGTCCCAATGGTGAATCGTTACATGACATCGCAAGGTACACAAGTGTCGATGCAAGACACACAGAGCAAGATGTCTGCAATGTCGCCACAGTCCATTGCGTCTATATGTAAGTACCTCATATAAATATCGCACACCTCTGACCTATTTGCAAGTAATGTAAGCAAATTATCTCTCGATAATAGAAGTGTCGAAGTATTGCTCGAGTTTAAATTATTTATTGTTTGTTTCAGCATCGCCTCCGCCTCCACACACCCCAACTCCCCAACCCCAAATGTCAGGTCAAATGCACTTGGCAGACTGATCATCAGAATAGGTACAAACTTGCACCTAATTTACTTTCGTGTGTACAAGATTAAGATTCTATTAGATTTCCGGCAATTTTTTTTTTTACAGCTCTCGGTTGACCTGCGAGCAGCCTGAGTGCAATATAGAAATTTGGCAGCCATCAACAGGAGCAGCTATGATAATATTAAATCGGAAAATAATAGGAGGCTGGCAGCTCCGCGGCTAGGATAGTCAACATGGACTCATGCACAGATTTATATTGTTTATTTTATGTCGAGTTATTTATTTATCCACTGTTGAGTTTGTCGGCCGTTGCGCGAGCACAACACAAGCAGTCAGTCAGGCTAGAGAAGGCGCCTGTGAGAAGTGGATCTCGTAGAGGATCGAGTTGGTTTCGTTACGCTTGTGGAATCCCTCGACTACACCAGGTGGACATCACAACACAATAGAGACGAGGAGTAGTGAGTAGTCACGTAGCGGTACCGCCTATGATATAAGCATTGTGATTTATACCCACAACTGTGATTTATCTGTACCATCACATAATTATATTAATTTCCGTGGTGGCGTTTATAAATCGTTACTTAAAAGTCTCATCATGATAGATTGTAGGCCTAAAATTTTTGATCTCATATTCTAATTTGCTTATAGTAATATAAATTTTGGAATCGTCAGTGGTAAATCTCCAACTTTGAAATTCTAAATTTTAATGTTCGTCATTCGCTTATCATCGTCATACCCATACCATACCCATTGTCATTAGAGGTAGTGAAATGTAACAATATCTTATTGCGATGCTTTAACTTAGAACGTGTCAGTGTATATGGAAGTTCAGTAATTTTATACAACTCTTACCGAAGAGAGGTAAAGGTATTTTGGTCGCTGAGAATCAAAAGGACTTAATGATACACCTCATGTTTAATCCGTAAGACAATTAAAAATAAAAATTCAGGATTCTATAATAATAAATAATAAGTACAAAATAAATCCATAAACTAGCAGAGTCCTGAGAGGCAATATTGAAAGCTTCACAAAATTGATAACTTTAATATGATGTTTATTGGAGTAATCCAGAGAAGTGCCTGTTGCAACATAAAATTGGCAATATTTTTTAAACGTATTACGTTCAGAATAAAATTATGTTCAGTGTTCAATGTATATGAATGATCATGGCCCGATCGTGTGGTCGTATGGCAATAAACGGTTGTCCGCTAATCGAACGGCGCAATGGTCGGGTCGGAGTGGTGCCTGCGCTGCGCTAATGCGGGCTTGGCATAGACAGAGCGAATTATTTGTGAAGCTTCTTACTAAAAAACTTTGTGTGCCTTCTAGCGGGTAGCGACATTAGGCAATATCAATCATAACACCATTGATTAAAAAGTCATTTATATTTTCTAATTCCGACGTGAAGGATTCATAAGGTATTCATAAGGATAGATTCATAAATCGTTTACAGTGTGTTGTTCACCATTTAATGTATTGCCATCTCTATGTATTATATCATACGTGTTTTGGTAAGAGGCAAAATTTATTTCTTTTACTGTTTTTGATTAATAGTAATTATGAATAGTATATAGAACAGTAGTCTTCCAATACCTTGAGACAGTTCTTTGCACTGTGGAGTGCAGCTAAAGTGTCCGCTGCGGGGGTTCCTTATGGTTTGCCATTATTGATATCAAAGATAGATTGGTGCCATTTCTAAGTAAATGATGTGGTAGTGTAAGTTTAGTTAAGTCTGCAGGTCAGGGTAGAACTGGAACTAAATATAGTAAGAGAACTTATATTCTCGTAATATATTATACCGACATGTATACTTGTTGTTTTCTCTTCCCGTGTTGTTACTTTGAATCTTTATTTTATTTTCATATGTGTGTGTCCATGTGCTGGGTCAGATGTTGTAAATATTGGTAGGGTTTATTTATTCAAGTATATCGAAAAGAGAAAACAATTCAAAATTAAATAAGTATTTATGATTCGTAGAACTGTCTTATTCTACAAACATTTAATATCGAACTGAGAACATAATTGAAGTTAATGTTAGAATTAGCGCAGAACTATACTTTGGGTACTACTAAAGATCAAAATTCTTGTAGATGTACATAAGTATACATATAATAATAATATTATACATATGAATGTTGTTTGATAGTCCTCAATATTTTTTTATATTTTGATAGTTCTGTATTTGAAAAAGAAATCACGAAAAAATAGGCCAATATCTCATTATCATTTTAAATAAATAATGTGTACACAGTACTTTAAGATAACGTAATAAACGGATGCATTTAGTTGCCCAGAAATTTGAAGAGTAACTTCAACTATTTCGTAATTTAAATTCTTAAACATTTTTAGTATGTTTCTTACCAAGCCATTGATAACAGTATTATTTAGAGAAACTAGAACTTGGGTTAAACGAGTAGTGTAAATCTTTCAGCTACCAATTTTAAATGATCACCGTTTTAAAACCATAGTTATCAATAATAATTTGTATTGTGACTTTGGCGAGCGCCGGACGACCGACGCTTTCCAATGTTGATACCGTATTATAATTATTATTATCCATAGATATTAATAAAGGAAATAGAAACACCAACATAGTGAACTAGGTACATATAAAATATACATTGGTGTCCATAACTTTTCGATGGCTCGGTGAGGGTGATTGTTTCTTTATGAATTCTAGAATGTAGTAATATATTTTTGTTATTATTATTATTTTCACCGTCTTTATAGTTGTTTTCTCTTTACTATGAACAAGCTCTATCGTTGCTTCACCCAAACCGAGTAATTAGAAAAGCTGAAGATGCAAGGTCTATTCTTACGTATGAAATGTAATAATTATAATGCTCGAATTACCACACGATGTGTTATTTTGTCTTAAAGAGCATATTTAATATATTTCATGAAAACATGATACCGGTACGCCTACCATGAGTTTTCTACGGCGACGATATCTACAGTCGCTGGCGACTACAGTGAACATTTAGTATGAAATGCTTCCAAAGGTGTCCACTAGAGGCGGTGCTCGTCATACAAAATTTTCACTTAGTCGCTAGCGAGTGAAGATTACGTTAGCGTAGAAAAATCATCGTAGAGGTACAGTTCAACAATGAAGGTTCACAAGTTGCGATGTAAATGATCCATTAGATCCATGTATTTATGATCTAGAACCGATTTTACGGTGGAACTTATATCTCAGTTGTGTGACTTCAGTGTTCTATTTTACATACGATGTTAGTTATATATAAATACATATATATGTATAAATACAAAGTAAATACTGAGCCATTTCAATTTACGTAATCATACAAGTATGGGTTATTCGAGTTTTTATTATCTTTCACTAATTGTTTCAACCGTACAAAAGACTGAATTACTTTTAATGAAAGGAATTCACAACGTTAAAAGAATACTCACTCTGGAAATATTGGCAGTGTTATTATTGTTTGTTGTTGTTTTTTTATTGTATAACATCAGAGCGGTTGTGGTGGTACTTGGTGGACCAACCAGGGTCTATACCGCGTTTGGAAATTATAATGAACTTAGAATAAAATAGAATTTATCTGCTACTTGTTGGAATTTTATTATTCAAGCAGGAATTAAACAAATCAAGTCTTACATAATAGAATTCCAGGAAAAACAAGTAAATTATAATTTCATTACGCAGTGCAGCTCCAGTTTCTTTATTAGCCCTCTTACATTTTGTTATAGAAATCGTACATATCCTTACCCGTGAATGTAATTGTATAGTTCCCTTATCGAGGCAGACTACTAGTCTAGGGGGCCGGCCGCCGCCGCGCCGGTCGCACCAGTTACACTAACTTGATCGTGGTAGTTTATTGGAATACAGTGAGCCTTGTGTAATCATAATGTCTAAGGTACATACATATTTAGTTCTATTGTATCGTTAGATTTATGCGAACTTCCGCTTTGCCAACATATTGCGTTGCTTACATTATAATCATACGAGAGTACAGCCTAAGGATTTTAACTTTTTTTATATACTGAGAGCTATTTCTAAGTCACTGATTTTACACTATTTGTATATCTAATATCAAATTATATAATATGGCTGTAAGCCATACTTTAATCGAGTTTTGGAGTAATTTACATCCTTTTGATTGAAATGTTTTTTATTAAAATTCGTCGAGCAAACATCATGGCATGATGATTTATCGGTCCGGTCATTTAGTTATAGCTCTTCAGAGTTTTGATGACCAATATTTTAATTACAAACTGTTTTTCTTTTATTGTTAAAATTTTTAGGCTAGTTTATATTTTAAATAAGTTAGATTTGTTAATTGTGGTGTATTAAATTGCACGTGAATATAGCTCTCACAGCCTCCTTTACAGGTAATATTTAGTTGATTTATAGTCTGAAATGATTGTGATAAATTTATTATAATGATTGGTTTGTTTATCTCGAACTGAAAGTGTTTCTATTGTTTATTGTTAGTGTACAACAGTGCAGCGTGACGTGATGAGTAGAGAGAGGCTGTAAGAGCATTTATGTAGTCAGCATTATGTATATGCTTTAATGTGATTTTTTTAAATGTACTCTTTATTATAGTCTCATCAATCAATATTATAATTAGTGAACTAACAAGACGTTTAAATTTTTTTCAGTTCATAGTGATTTATATTGAGATCAAAATAAATAACAGAGTTTATATTTTAATTTTATGAGAAATATACATTGTAAAATTATTCTTTAGTGCTCATTTTGCAGAGCTCTATTAAAAAAGAAACTATATAATGCAAAATAACAAGTCACGATTCTTTTAGAAGTCGCCATGTAGTGGAGAAAAATAAACGTGCCATGATATTTGTGGCTATTTCTTTGTTTATTTCGCTGCACCCTTGAGTCCCATAGTTATAAGGTAATATTCCATAATAACTCTTAGTATTTATTGTATTAAGTGGATTTATTGTCGTATGATCCTACCTGGCATCAAGGATTTGAATTCTGAGTAAACATAACTATGGTATTTTTTTTTATATTGTTTTCGATAAAAATATCCTTAAGGAAATAGGTACTCGATTATAATTTTACTGAGAGTCATTATGAAATGTAAAACCATACAAATCCATGACCACAGAAAAGTTTGTGTAATAAGTATTTAACTCAAACCAGTCAGATATGGAGATGCATGTATTTTTTATACGATGATCATGTGGTATAGGACCTGATATCAGAGCCATGACAATGGTAATAAACTTTTTAAACTATTGAACTACAAATTCAAGAATAGTATTTTGAGATATTACAAAATCATAACCAAAAGTTGAGATAAGAGCCAGCTTCTGAGATCTATGAAAACTATTCTGTGTTACATTAAGATTCAGTCCCACTTCTTTATACAAATTCGTTGTTCCGTTGAACCCACAATATATCTAAAAGCTCTGTGGTTGGCACGTAACGGCGTAAAAGTAACAAATAAACAGATTTTCTTATCCTATTCTACTAATATTATAAGTTTGTGGAGATGTTTGTTTCTCTTTCACGCAAAAACTACTTAACGGATTTGGTTGGATTTTCCTAATGTTATCTTGACCAATACCTATGCTATTCTAGTTCAAATAAGAGTAGAGAAATAAAACGAAAAAAATATATTTGTAAGTTTATTACGATAACCATACATTTCATAGAACAAATTATATAGGTATGGGTAACTACCTAATATTAACAATCTACAACTATTTCTTCTTTCAACACATTTGCATCTCCTGCTGGTGCCAAAGTGATATCAACAATAGGTGCAGGACTTTTATAATACTTGTTACTGGCATAATGTTCTTTCAAATACTCGCCACCCATCTCATAATACTCTTCTTTGGTTATACAACAATTTTCAAACTCATTGCTGCCGGCAAAATCTCTGGCGCCGTACCAAGCGTCGAGACTTGGATCTTTCGCCCTTATCACTTTATGAGTGGACTGAAATGGTCTCATTTCGAGCAGTTCTCTTTCTAATCTCTCTTTAAGACCTGTAAAATAAAAGTTCTCTAAATCAAAAGAATATTTAATAATAATAATAAAATAATTTACATTATTTCAAACAATAAGAGTAACATACATTACAAGCTACTTCGTTCGCGTGGTGCTACCCTACCCTATCTAAACCATCCAGGGAGTTATTTCTACTGTACGTGTGTATGTCACTGAACTCCTCCTAAACGGCTAGACCGATTTTGTGCAAACTTCACATAAACCATCTAGGTACTAAATAGTCCGAACAAAGCCTAAACATTTGGTTTGGATAGGTGAGCCCGTTATTGAGTTATAAAATTACAACGAAAAGTGGCATTGATTTTTATATATTTAGACTAGCTTCTGCCCGCGCCTTCGCCCGCGTGGCCTATAGGAAACAGATGACATATTTTCTTCAAAAACAAACATTATAAGTACCCTCTCTCCCTCTCATTTGATTTTTTTCTTGTGTGAGCCCTATTGACTCTGTTAGGCAATCCCATTTCGGAAAATCTGTGATACACGTGACCTTTCTTAGTGGATACTTACACTTCACAAAGAACACACGCTGTAAATTTCATGTCTCTAGGACCAGCACTTTAGGCTGTTCGTTGATATATCAGTCAGTTAGTTCTCATACACAACTTAATCCTGCATTTCATCCCTTCGAGGGTGAATTATCAAAAGCGCTGTGACACTTAAAAAATAATTCTCAATCTTTTTTTACTGTTTATAGGCCTGTGTTTGACCGCAATCTTCAGCCTAAACACAAAACTTGATAATCCTAACTTAAAAACTGACGGACTTTCATACAAACTTTCATCCCCTATTTTAAGGGTAGAATTTCAAAAAACTCTTTCTTAGTGGATTCCTACTCTTTACAAAGAATACATCCTCCAAATTTCATGTCTCTAGGACCAGCGGTTTAGGCTGTGCTTTGATATATCAGTCAGTCAGTCAGGACTTGGAATTTTATATTCTGACTGATGATTACTATAATATATTGGCTTTTTTTTCATACTTTTTTTTATTTACAAAATAAAGTATAATATGCAATCATAAAAACGTATGAAAAAACCAAAAACTCACGTGTGCAATAATATGTTTCTCAGAAAATTCAGCCCCCGTTTCACCCTCTTAGGGGTGGAATTTCGAAAAACCCTTTCATATTTGATTCGTACACTTCACAAAGAACACACCCTCCAAATTTCATGTCTCTAAGACCAACGGTTTAAGCTGTGCATTGATATATCAATCAGTGAGTTCCCATACACAACTTCATCCTGCTTTTCATCCCTTCGAGGGTGGAATTATTAAAAACGCTGAGATACGTATCAATTAATTTTTAATCTTCAGCCTTAACACAAAATTTGAAGATCCTAACATCGAAACTGACGGACTTTCATACAAACTTTCATCCCCTATTTTACCCCCTTAGGGGTGGAATTTCGGAAAATCCTTTCTTAGTGGATACCTACTCTTCACAAAGAATATACTCTCCAAATTTCATGTCTCTAGGACCAGCGGTTTAGTCTGTGCGTTGATATATCAGTCAATCAGTCAGTCAGTCAGTCAGGACTTTGAATTTTATATTTATAGATATCATACAGACAATAATTAATATTTTAACAAAAAAATAAACCGCCTTCAAAGTACACTAAAAAGTATAAAATAACTCTTATCTGACACTGTTTTGAAGTGAGCGAAATCGCATGACGTGTTCTATAGAAAATATTTCGCTGACTTCAAAACAGTGTCAGATAAGAGTTATTTTATACTTTTTAGTGTACTTTGAAGGCGGTTTATTTTTTTGTTAAAAAGTTAATTATTTTTGAATTTTTAGTTTCATTATATACTGAATACATCTGCGTAACCCTTTCGAGTGTACAGGCCTGATGTTTTGTTGTGTGACTGCGTAAACAATGCATATTTATGCGATAGCAGCAATCGCGGCTGATTTACTGTCATTTTTTTAAGTGTTCCGTTGTCTATCTCCGAAACTCATCATCAGATCTATATGAAATTTATATGGGACCATTTAGGAATATACCCCTTTCGAACAAAAAAAGAAAAAAGCAAATCCGTCTATATATGACGGAGTTATGCCCGAACATACATAAAAAAAAAAAAAAAAAAAAAAAACATCCGAATTGAGAACCTCCTCCTTTTCTTGAAGTCGGTTAAAAAAACAGAAACAGACAGAAAAAAGGAATCTACCTATATCTTCAAAATCTGTCGCCAAGCACCTTTCGGTGTGTTCCGATAGCTGCACTTGAGAGCCAGTTCCTTCTAGGCTTTGTATGCTTACCACCTTCGGCCGCATAATCACTTACCATGGTGAGATTGCGGTCAAACACAGGCCTTATACAAAAAAAAAACTTTAGACCCTTTTTAAGCATATTGTGGGCACGGAATAATGCGATTTGGCATAGTTAAATTTTGTATGAAGAAGTAATGCAAAACGCAAAAAAAGCTCTTGGCTATTGTTTTCAAGTCTTTTTTTTATGACTGATGGTTTCGACCACTAGTACTAATCAATCAAGTGTATGGGATTATGATATATTTTAGTGAAGGATGCTACAAAATAACCAATAAATTATGTTGACTTTGGAATGGTTAATTACTATTTAGTTATGATTATTTATTTATTAATTAATTAGATGGGCTTGCGCTTGACCACAATCCCGCTTGATGGTAAGTGAAGATGTAGTCTAGAGTGGACCGCGCGTACCCATAAGATAAGATGCCTGTTCACTCTGGCCTTGAATAAACCCATAATGTTGCATGTGTCTGAAAACACGTTGTCCAGGAGAGAATTCCACAACTTGGCCATACCATGGCCATACGTATAAGAAAAGAGGAAGCGAATTATAGAATCTTATAGTTATTACCTGGAAATTGAGAACAGCCGCCCGTTAAAAAGACATTATTTGCTAACATGAGCTGATCCTCGGGACTAAAATGTTTAAAGATGTATTCCATTGTTTCTGCTAGTCCAGCTTCCAAGTTTCCCATCATAGAAGGTTGAAACATAAGCTCTGGTGCTCTGGAAATATAGTAGTTTTTGGAATTATGGATTTATTTATACCTTGAGTTTTTTTTCTAGCCTGTATTTGAAATTGTAAGTTTTTCTTACATGCACTAGAATTCGACCAGTTTAGATATGTTTTCCTTTTGACACCATACCCGTAGCTCGTATCAATAAGCCAGGCCGTCACACTTACAAGTATTAGTAGTTTTCAAGGTATGGATACCTTGAAAACTACTGAACCGATTTTGATGAAACTTGCACTGTACCCTTAGTTTTTTTATATACCACTAAGGTAGCAACAAGGATACGGCTCGCCTGATGGTAAGCGGTTACCGTAGCCTATGGACGTTACGTTTTAGTTGAAGTAAAATGTAAGCCGATAAAAAAAAGAGTGGTCACAATCCGATTAACAGTTTCGGAGAAGTGCGTGGATAAACATACACCTATACAATTTTGTATGTTTATTTGGAAGCCCTAATATATTTACCCCCTTATTCATAATAAAGTTATCAAACGTTGATTAGCTGAAATTCCGAAGTCTATCTGACAGGTGACATATTACATGGTGATCGAAAGAGTGAGACGGGACACACTATTACACTGATTTAGTTAAAAAGCGATTATGAATAAGGAGTTTAGTATATATGAATATATTACAGTTCCAATAATATTACATACATACGTGTCGAATTGATAATCTCCGTTTTTTAAGTCGATTCCTGTCCTGTCCTCGTCGCGACTTATACTGAACGTTAGGTGGTTGTTAGTGCACTCACCTGTACGGTTCGATGGCGAGGTGCAGCTGGTGGTGCTGGCCTGCGTGCGCGGCGCCGGCAGGCGGCTCGTGCTCGCGCAGCGCCTCCTCCAGCTCCACCAGCCGCTCGCCGTCCGCCTCCGAGTCGGAGTCCGCCTCGCGACTTATACTGGACGTTAACGTGCTTGTTACATAAACACTTACTTTATGACTATACAATAGGTCATAGTCCAAGAGCTGTTACACATTTTTGGGGAGGTATTTGAGGCACCGTGAAAACCTATCCAATAATCTTTAAGTCACATACACACAGCCAATAAATATAACACCATTTAAACATTAATTAAAGTTCAATAACGTTGATGATATTCAAAATATAAATCTTAATAATGAATAGGACATCTAACTATGACATCTTTATTTATATATACAAGGTTCTATTCACAGGAGAACAATTTTGAAATATCACACAAAATCACACCTAGCTAGTAAATAATTAAGAAACTATTACCTCTTCAAAGGAAAAATTACAGGTGAACAAGCCAAGGTTACGGTGAGTGAAATGAATGTTGTACCTCTTATAAGCATCCCAGTCGGAGTCTTGGTTGCCGAACTCGTCGCCGGCGCAGGCGAGGCGCGAGATGACGCGCATGCGCTCGGCAGCGGCGGCCGTGCGCCGCTTCACCATCGCCGCGCGCCGCGCCCGCCGCGCCTCGCGACGTACGACCACCTCGCGATACTACACAACACGTACACGACACGACATGACGCGCATGCGCTCGGAGCCGGCAGCGCGGCTTCACACCACACGTTTTCTGAACCAAGTTCCAGCCAGTCTTTGAACTTTGTTCATTATTAAAATTTCTGTTTGACAGTTAAAAGATGTCAAGTCAAAATAAACCTTATTACTATAGGCTATAGTTTATTTCTATTGTCAAATAAGCATTGATTTCACATATAAAGCTTATGGCAATGTACAAAAGGAGTTTGAAGATTTTGGAATACTTATCGGCCAACATTTTTAGCTAGAGAGCCAGTGAAAAGCAGATAGTACATATTTCAACAAACCTTAGATTTAGTCCAGTTACTAACTAACGGGAATTTTAACAATTTTAGAAATGGCGTCTCACGGTATAACCTTTATACATCGATTGGGGTCACTCATATACACAAAAAAATGGCTAAATGAATAAATCAATCTAGCTATTTTAGCACCATAGAATGTAAAGCTAGTCATAGCAAAAAAAATTCAAGGTTATTGAAGTTGTCAAACATTGTTATTTTTTTAAATAACTCTGTAACGTGACGTTTTAGGTCATAGACACCCTAGTATTTTTTATTTGTTTGAGTGTCCCCAATCGATGTATATAGGTTTTACCATGCGCCGCCATTTAAAAAAGAAACAAAAGGGCGCTGATGGGTATGCCAGGCTCCGAACAAAAATCTTTCATAAAAGTCCAACAGACATTTTTATAATGGACAAGGAATAACTATACATTTTACCACTTCTTATTTTACCTTTCCACGAATATCGTTGAGCCAAACTTGGAACGCTTCTGGATCGGAAGGTGGCTGCATCCTGCCGGTGGGTCGAGTCTCTAAGTTTTCCTCCGGGTTCGCCGCGGCTGCTATGCGTTGTTTGTTTTTCTCTATACGCATATTAATGTTCAATATTTGTCTCTGAAATTAAATAATACTTTCATCAGTAGGTACCTATTAATTTAATCATTTAAATATCATGGAAATTACTTTACATAATCTTGATCTTAAGACTATGGCTTATCAACAACTAATGTTTATACATTTTCATATAAATGTTTTACTGGCACATAATAATAATATGCACTAACACATTTGCAAGACAATTCATAAGATAAAATCAAACTGACCTGAAGATCTTCATAACTTTTGATGTCAAATCCTTTGATTGCTTCATTGAATTCATCTGTGTCGCCGTCTTCTATCATATCCTGAGCGATAAGAATATATATTAAATCTGTTATTTCGCAAAAAGAACTGTCTTACACGGAAGACTCCTGCACACACATTTCTGTTTATCACATTGCCCTTACTACTTATTGGCCAAGGATTAATCCAAAGAGTAGTCAGATTAATTCGCAATGCTGGGTTTACCAAAAGTTAATTTAAGAATTTATTAAAAATGTATTTAAAGTATATCGATTTTACCACATAAATAATAATTTGTAATATGTATTTAGTAGTACTGTAGTCTGTATTTTATTATGACAAAATTAAGGACCACCCTGTTACTTCATCACCTTACAGGTTAGGTTGGGGATAAACACAGCAAAAATGTCATCATCATTGCTTCTGTGTATTGGCAATAAAGTTATTTTTTACTAGTTTTCACCTGCATTCCTGAGTGGCTTTATGTTTTCCTTCAGTAAAAGGTATCCTTTATGGTCATATATTATGTCCAGGGTATAACCTACTGTGATTGCACCACAAAAACATCCAAATATCCATACTTTCTTTTATATTCTTGATGGTTAAACGAACTTACCCTAAGTGATGTTCGACCATAATTATACGAGACGTTACATCCGAAGAGATTTAAATTAGAACACTCTGTAGTTTCACTTCTCAATGTACTAGGCATCGCACATAATTTTTAGAGCTATAGAATTAAAAATCAAGATTAAAAGTAACTACTTAATCACTACGTCATCACAACTGCCCCCTCTAGCCCCCGAGCCGGCTGCCACCTACCGCCATACTTCATTCTTTCAGAGTCACTTATTTCGTTAAATATTTGGGCATATTATTTGGGTTCGGGTGGGACTATAAATCTCTTCGGATGTAACGTCTCGTATAATTATGGTCGAACATCACTTAGGGTAAGTTCGTTTAACCATCAATTATACTACGACGTTACATCCTCAAGATTTAAAT
Source organism: Polyploca ridens (assembly GCA_951394255.1). Taxonomy (NCBI): domain Eukaryota; kingdom Metazoa; phylum Arthropoda; class Insecta; order Lepidoptera; family Drepanidae; genus Polyploca; species Polyploca ridens. The sequence goes on from OX596258.1 coordinate 7,319,566, forward strand.
TAGAACACTCTGTAGATGTTTAGCGCTTTTAACGAGATAAGTGAAGTGTGCAGGATAAAAACAATAATAAAATGAAATTTACCAATTAAAAAATTTTAATCTATGTAATATTTTTCGTATGAATTAATTTTAAACATAAAAGCATCCATTATCATTATAAATAAACTTATAAGTAAACTGCCTCTGCAAATACATTGCCCTCGTCGTTTGATATGGGTCTGTTATAGAATTTGGCAAAGGTTAATGAGTTTCCTGACCAACCGGCAGTTCGTTTTATAATATCTATTGAGACACCTTTACGCTTAGCCGCCGACGTGGATGCGTGGCGTGTGCTGTGTGCGGAAAATACTTTTGTATCGACGCCACTATTAGACAAAACTTGCCTAATCCACCGACTGATTGTAGCAGCACTGGCATTGTGGATTGGTTTTTTGGTGGTAAGAATCAATCTATCAGTTTGTGGAAGATTTCTGTATGATTTTGTAATATTTAAATACGAGGACAATGTTTTTGCGGGACATATGTTTTCGTTATGATGAAAAAACGGTATAATCAATTTTGGCGCCGGTCGATTAGGCGCAGATGTTTTAATTAAATCATTAATACAGATTTCTATTCTGGAGCTACCTACTTCTATATTAGATAAACGTATTAAGGATAGCGTCTGCGTTCGTTGTGCAGTTGACAATGCGAGGAGAGCTACCAGCTTTTTAACGAGTAAGTCTAGGGACAGACTTTCATTAGGGTACATATTTGAAAGATGATCGAGTACCAGGCTTGGTTCCCATGTGGTTTCATATTTGGGGAAACAAGGTTTAGTTCTGTAAACTCCTTTCATGAATCTAAGAAGTTTATCATCTTGGCTAATTCGTTTACCTAATATCAAAGCAAGTGCTGAACGATATGTATTTATAGTTGAATAATTTGCTCCAGACTCGTATTCAGTTACAAGAAATTTTAAAACGCACGTGATGTCGTCATCAAAAAAGTTGGTTTGATTTTTGTTACAAAATTGCCACCATCGTTTATATGCACAATTATATTGTTTGAGGGAACTTTCTGCCAAAGATGAAATCATAATGTTGATAGCGTTTGATGGCAGCGACTGTTTTGAATACGCTCGCTCGATAAAAGCGACGACACCAGGGTAAGTCGCTTCCATAGTGGGTGCGGGGTCCTGAAAGGGGATAGTAAAAGTTCAGGATCCGGTTCTAAGTAAACGAGACTGCTTTGAGACAAAGCTAAAAATAAAGGGTACCATGGCTGACTGGGCCAATAAGGAACCACCATTACTCCGGTTGCGTTATCGTTGATAATTTTTCGTAAACATTTTAAAATTAAGGAAAAAGGTGGGAAGGCATAAAAATAATATGATTTCCAATCAAGTGTAAATGCATCGATGTTAAATGCGGAAGGATCTCGTTTCCACGACACATATCTGTGACATTTTGAGTTTAATCTAGAAGCGAACAAATCTATTTGAGGTTTTCCGAATTTACTAACAATTTTATTGTAACCTGATTGGGACAGGCTCCATTCTGTATCGATATTAAATCGTCTGGACTCCTGGTCAGCCTCCGTATTATCTTTAGACCGAATATAGGAAGCGAAAATATGAAGGCGCCTATCCTCGCACCATTGCCAGATTTGTCTGGTAATATCATTTAGATGTGTATATTGTACGCCCCCGTACTTATTAATATAAGCTACAGCAGTCGTATTATCGATACGAAGTAAGATTTCTTTATTTTTTAAGTTAAAACAAAAGCATTGTAACCCAATAAAAGCTGCTTTTAGTTCTAAAAAGTTGATGTGGGCATCTGCCTCTTCATAGCCCCAGAAACCACTAGCACGCTCACCGTTGCAGTATATCCCCCAGCCAGTTAAAGAAGAATCTGAGAAAATTTCTAATAAGTATCTACCATTACGTATAGGATTTCTTGATAACAAAATATTATTTTGCCACCAAGATAAATCATCATTCAAGCAAGGCGATATAGTCATGTCACTATCATAATTATCATTAGAGTTTTGCAGAGCTAGAAATTTCTCTCTTTCTAATCGTTTTGTGTACAACCATCCGTAGGAAACGGCGGGACAAGCCGAACATAGTAACCCTAAATATTGTGCAAATTCTCTAATTGACAATGACTGTACTTTACAAATATGTCTAGTTTGAGCTAATATTTTTGAACGCTTTTTATCTGGTAAATTCAAGCTCATGCTTCGTGAATCTAATTGAAACCCTAGAAACGTTTGTATTTGACTTGGGACAAGGTTACTCTTTTTATTGTTAATAATGAAACCTAATTTATTGAGTAAGCCCACCGTATCTGTGATGTTATTCATACAACTATTATATGAATTATTTATTAATAAAATGTCATCTAAATATATAACTAAAAACATTCCTTTATTTCTTAGATGAGAAACCACCGGTTTAAGTAGTTTTGTGAAAACGAAAGGCGCCGATGACAAACCAAAAGGTAAACATTGAAATTCAAAAGTTTTCCCTTGGAATTTAAACCGTAAAAACTTTTTACTCGCTTTGTGAATAGGCACTAAAAAGTAAGCTTCCTGAAGGTCAATGGTTGCCATAAAACAATCTTTATTAATTAACTTTGTGACAGTTCGAATATCTTCCATTTTAAAATGTTGGGTATCAATAAATTTATTCAACATTTTTAGGTTAAGAATGAACCTAAATGTGCCATCACTTTTAGGGATAAGGAATATACTAGAAATAAACTGGCCGGGCGGATCCTTGCATTCTATAATAGATCCTGTGGTCTTTAATTGCGAGATAGTAGAAATTAATTGTGCTAGCTCAGTTTTTCTGAACTTAGGGTTATTTGGTTCAAAGTTTTGGAAAGGAGGTCTATTAAATTGGATTTTATATCCTTTTATGTAACCTAGTACGACTGGATCCCTAGTAATGGTTCTCCAGTCGTTAATAAAATGTTGCAATCTGCCAGCATAAGGCATTACCTCTACTGGTTTCTGCGGATCCTGTGGTCGGTCTTGGGTGCAGGGGGGGCTCGATTGGTCGCTGGTGCTGGCCTCCGTCCTAATTGGGAAGAGTACCCTTGCTGGAATGGGTACCTTTGGGGAGGCTGGTACTTCATCTTCGGCCCACCCGGTCTGGGTGCTTTGGTTGAATGATTTCTGGATGGGCCTTTCCAGTTTCCCTGCTGTCTAGGCGCGGACGGTATGATAGCGTCGTGACGTTTTATCTGAAGTCCGGACTTTTCAGCTGATTTTGTGGCCTTAATTTTTTCACCAAGATTGGCTCCGAAAAGAAATAAATCTCTTTTGACATCGGAGATAGCAATATTAAACTTCTTATCCAGAGATGACGTTACTAGTTTTCTTCTATTCTTTGTACTTTCATGATGAAGGTCTAGAAAAATCTGACTAACTTCAGACACCCTTTTCAAAATGTCTATTTTGGTGAGATCCTCCGAGATCAGTGATGAAGCCAGGTAAGAAAGGCCTGCTATCCCTATACCCAAGTGATTTTGGGCCTTTTCTAAGACTTTGTCGCGATTTCTTACAGTTTCATTTAGAATTGTGGAAATCTCCAAATTCAGTTTAGGCGCCTTCGCCAGGCAAAAGTTTTCTGGTATTAATGCCTTTTTCATAAGGACTTCTTTGGCTTCTTTTGTCAGGCCGTCCACCAGTACCCTATCCCATCGTTTAGAGACCTCTTCTTTGATAGGCGGTCCCAAGATTTCCTCTTTTCCTACTGGATCTCCTAGTGCCTCTAGTATCTCCGCTGGAAGTACTTCCAGTGTGGGTTCGGGTGGCGCAGGCGGAGTTGGTAGCGCAGACGGTACGGACGGCATAAGAGGTAGGGATGGCTCAGGCGGTACGGACGGTACAGGTGGTACAGTCGGCACAGGCACCACAGGCATTACAGATGGTACAGGTTCCACAGTTGGTAAGGACGGCACAGGAGCCCAGCTTGAACTGGGTATTGGGTCCGGAGTTTGAGGTACATATGCCATATTAGGTGTGATATCTTGTAGATGGGTCGGTGTCACTAAGCAAGATTGCATTTCAACGTTATCATCAGATAAGTCAGACTGTGACGATATGGGCCGATTTTCATGTGATGGAAACCGTATATACTTTTTACCGTGGCCATACTCTGAAAGGTGCCAAAAAAAAGGCTCTTAGCAAAGAGTCCAAATCATTAAGTACGTCTTTGGTCGTCATCACGTGACGACACTAGACTAGTCGTTATCAATCGCGTGATCACGTCACGGAGAATAACTTAATATGGTAAGTATTTAATATGGCTAAAAACAAAATGTGAGACTTTGTCATAACGAAATCCCATCTAATAAAGTCGTTAACTGATCAATGATCATGTTTACAGGTTCTAATTTCTAGATATATCTGTTAGAAAACCATAAAAAAAACAACCGAAAAAAAATAAAATAAAATTAGGGTAGGTCGGTCACCAAAATAAAAATTGGAATACATATTCGATTAAATAATCATATTTTTTGTAGGAATTATTACCTAATCCAATAACAGTCATTGTAAATGTTTGTTATCTATATGTAAATGCATGTGATTTTGTAGTTTTGAAACAAAAAAATAACAAAATAAAAACTAACCTTCATCGTCCGTGCTGGATGTCGATTCTTGAAGTCGTCTTTCTAGACGTCTTATCTGATTTCTCAATCGTGAATTATCCCTACGTTTTCTTTTTCCCATGTTTTGTAAACTCTAAGCTTTCTAAAACACTTAAAAGATTTTTTCCGTGTTGCGATGCCCGCACATAAAAAAGGAATGAAGTATGGCGGTAGGTGGCAGCCGGCTCGGGGGCTAGAGGGGGCAGTTGTGATGACGTAGTGATTAAGTAGTTACTTTTAATCTTGATTTTTAATTCTATAGCTCTAAAAATTATGTGCGATGCCTAGTACATTGAGAAGTGAAACTACAGAGTGTTCTAATTTAAATCTTGAGGATGTAACGTCGTAGTATAATACACAGTTTTAAGACACAGTTAGTTGCATGTATGTATGTAGTATGGGGTTTTATACCTGTATTGAAAGTAGTTGATTCAACTGGTCCTCATCATCTGCAAGTCTCTCGTCTCGTTTCCTCGCATTTATTTCTAGCAAGCGTCGTGCCATCTCTTTCTTCCTTTCTTTTTGCTGCTCAGCTGATGACATATTTTTTATCAAGTACCTTCTTATTTTCATCAAAAGATTTGATTGTAATTTAAATAGAGAATATGGTAAGAATGTAGGTTTATAGATTGAATTTTTGATATTAAAACTATAAGCCTAATCAAGTAGCTTATGTATTACAAACAAATACCTGTAAGCCCCGTGGATGTTGCAGGTTGTACAAATGGCAATTGAACTCTTTTCACATTTGCTTCATAGTAATCAGGGTTTGCCCATTTCCTAATCTCTTCTTGATAGTCCAGTGCTATTGTGCTATGCTCTTGTAGTATCTCTTCAATTCTAGACATTGTGATGGCATTCACATGGACAGGATACTTCAGTTGGAGTAGTTTGTGTAAGTAACATATCATTTCACTACCACCTGTAGGTATTTTTGTAAACAAAGTTCTAGGTACAGGTCGCGTCATGTATATTATATTATATATTATATTATATATTATTATTTATATTATTTGCAAATTGCTTTGGTGTCTATCACTTGCCCGGACGTATGACCAAAACGTCCCACTGGCGCCGGCTGAAAATCAGCGCTGTGTGCTCACTGTGCACAGCATTATGCTGAGCTGGTGGCCAATTTGTCTGCACACTAATTTCCGTTTTTTTATACTGTTTTCGTATTATGTTATTAATTTTAAGGTGTGTGGCAAATAAATGTTTTTCTATTCTATTCTATAAAAAGAACGTTGGAAGAAAGTGGAGGGGGGGTGTTTGCGCATAGGTACACTAGCGCATCAACCACACTAACCAAACATACTATGACGAACCAATAGCTCACCGGCGCGTGACCCGTCCGCCCCGCGCCACACCTCATACCACCAAATAGACCGATAAATCGCCTAATGCGCAGCTTGACCGCTACCATTATTTTTACATTACGCGAACTGTATGTGTGTTGGACTTGTGCACTATAGGATCTGTACCACCATACAATATAATGTAAGAGCACCAAATTCATAAATATTTGGTAGACTAGATTTTTTATAAAGTTTGTAGTTTTCACCCTGCAGTTTTAACTGCAGGATCTAATAAGTATTATCTAGTAATAGTATTGATTTCAAGCTCAGACTCATTTCTGTTTGGTAATATTTTTTTTTCATACCACTAAGACGGCAAACAAGCATACGGCCCGCCTGATGGTAAGCGGTTACCGTAGCCTATTGACGCTTGCAACACCAGGGGTATCACTCGCGCGTTGCCGACCCTGAAGAAACCTCTTCACACCCTTCTGAAGAACCCCATGCTGTACTCCATTGGGAAACCCATGGCGGGGAGCTTATTCCACAGTCTGAGCATCCGCGGAAGAAAACTCCTTTGAGCCCACACAGTTCGAAACCTGGTTTTAATGTGTGAGGATGGATTCCCCATTGATGGCGAGAGTTGCGATAGTAGAAGGTAGCCATGGGCATCAAGTTGAACAATTCCTTGGAACACTCCCCGTTGTACAAGTGGTATAACACACATAAGGAGGCAAAGTCTCTCCTCAGACTGAGGGGCTCTAAACCATTGTTAGTTATTAAAGAGTAATGTTTTTTCAGGATAAAAATCTCCTATATGTTCCATGTTATGATCTACCTATATATACCATAACACAATTGGTTATATTGTCGCATTTATATCACATAATTGACTTGTAGGATTGTTACCTAAATTAATCCTTCTAGCATGTTCCATAATAGCTCTTCCTCTGATAACAGGCAGTAAAGTAATGGTGTGGTAGCCACAGTTGACAATGAGAGCAGTATCCCCAATATCATTTTTGTACATGCTGAACAAGGAATCCACTCCATAGCTCACTGCCGGTATTCCATAGCCTTCAAATAGTAGTTCTGACATCACTAGAAAAGGCAAAACATGGAACAATCTCAACATGTAAATGATGTGGCCAAACTTAGTAGGTACATAAACCTTCAAATTCAAAAAGCATTTATTCAATTTAGGCCCTGATAAGGCATTTATGAACGTTAACAAATGGCTCTACACCAGTTCCAAATAAAACTGGAACCTTAGTGAATAAATATACTTACATTGCCTACAGTAGTTGGGTGTAACAAAAGCCTCCGTCATGACAATTGGATGTGGTACACTGCCCTCACTATCAATGCCTAGATGTGAAAAAATATAGTCACAAACTTGCTCCTGGGCTTCGAAATGTGTCACTACATTCTTGTCAAACTGTGTCTTTAACTGGAATCTAAATTATTATGAAAGGAACATGTTATTAAAACCACATCATAATTATTTTGATTTCACTTTTTAGTTTCACAGAATAAGAAGACCCAAGTCTGTTTTAAAACTTACCTTACAGCCTCTATATTTACAATATCATTTCCAATCTGAATGGGAGGTGTGATTGGCGGCTCAGCATCCTTTTTGCATCTATCTTTTCGTGGCCTTGCAATCAAGTTCTTAAATATCAAGTGAGGTTCTTCATAGATTGACCAGCCGACCCTGCATTGATATGAACCTGTAATTTTTTTTGTGGCAAATTCAGTTATAAAGATCTAATTCATTTGGTTCAGAATATTCACTTACTTACCATTGTCTATCACCAACGGTATGTGACCAAATTTTAAAGTAGGGCCATATTCGTGCACAATATCTGGATTCGTTTTGTTATCCTTTAATACTAATATGTTATCCATTTTTTACAGAAAATGATGAGATTATTTTTTTTCTCCAGCACAAGCAAAGAAACAAATACTTTATCACTCAGCCACTGGAAATGTACGAACGTAAGTGATAGATAAGTGACTGAAAATATTGTTGATGTTTATTTAGTTCGACTATGAGCACCGATGAGCACAAAGAAAATAAAATAGTAAAACCTCAAAGTAAATAAAGTAAAACCAACGGCGGCCGCCATCCGTGTAGTGTTGGGTGCCTCGCACGTGTGCTACCACGATTGTAGCTGCACACTTTTTCTGTAAGAGTATACTACTTATATCCTCTTTGAGTACCTCACTCATTATGTTGAAATGTGCTACCACAATATCGATGCCTCGCGAGGCCGGACGTGAGGGTGCGCGAGCAACTCCTCGCGAGACGTAGTGTATTATCTATGGTCTGATCGACTGCACACACACATAGTTAAGCTCGCGAGTCGCGCCAATATTTTTAAAATTTAAACGGTAAACAGCTAAAATATTATTCCTATATTTACATGGTAATTAATCATTAAGATTTTTAGTACTTTTAACAGGTTGAAAGAGCTATTTTGATAAACACAATCGTGTCGGTGAGTTTATCGAAATCGTCTGTTGTGCTGGGAATGCAACTCGTAACGAGTGCGTGTTACTGTATGTATGTATGTGCATCTTGTATTCTCGCACACATAACACAGCACACAGGTGACACACACAAGTGACACAGTACGAGCGGCAGCCTTGCCGGGCCTCGCCTCAATCGTGGTAGCACACTGTGTTGCCACAGTTTATAAAAAACAGCCTCGCACAATTCTCTTTTTTAAAATGTGTGCTACCCAAGACTACATCCGTGAATGAATGGCTGGCTGTTTTGTTGTTGTTATGTCGTTTTCATGGATTAGAGATGGGTAGCTATTCTAATATAATAAAATATAAAGCTGTGGCTATTTTGTGAATAGCCGTGGCTATTCACAATATAGCCACGGCTATGTTATGCCTCGTCCATACGCTTGCCGTTTGCCGCAAACTCCAAACTCCCACAAACGCTTGTACAAATCAAGGGAGACAAACGTAGCCATCCACACGTTTGCAAACGCTTGCGAGCAGCGTTGGTAGTGCGTTGACAAGCAAGCATGACGGACGTCGAGCACGTTTATGCAATAACGTTTCTTCTTTAAATGTTTACGGAATGTAACCATAAGTATTTATTTCTTGTATTTTATTTCCATAACATGCTTATTTAAAATTTTACTGACATGATTCCATGCATTAGTATCTTGTTTCTGATCAATACTTTACGTCTAAAATGCAGGGTAATGCAGGAAATTCGAGGAATTGTAAAATTACTGCATAGAACATTAACTCATTTATTTTTAGGCATTGAATAGTTTTAACAGTAAGCAGGCACACGTCTGTTCGCCGTTAGTGCGCAAGCGACACTAACTACATACAAACGTGTGGATGGTTCGCAAGCGCTTGCCGCAAACTTCCTTTGATTTGTGCATCAAAAACCGACACGGCTCGGATCGGCGGCAAGCGCTCGCAAACGCTTGGCACGGCAAACACCCATCCACACGTTTGAATTTGCGGAGGCTTGCCGAGGTTTGGCAAGCGTGTGGAAGGCCCATTATATGTCAACACGATAATTAGCTATTGGCTACTGGATGGCTACTCGCTAGAAGTGAGACGTATATACTCGACCAGGTTTTTGGAATAGGTCTTTGGTTGGACTTGTAAAATCTTGTTCCTTATTCACTTTGAGTATATAGTAATAACTATTATCTGGAGATGGCAAACACAGGCGACCCCCTCTGCCAAAGTACGTTGGCCATATGGCCATATGCGTTTATAAAAACTAGTTCGAGCGACGTCCACTGCCATTTGGTATCGTTTAGTGTCGCGAGATTGAGCTCCAAAAAAAATGGTTAATTGTGCCGTTTTCTCAGGTAAAAGGCGATCTGCCACATCAAATCTGCGAGAACCAAAGAAATTGGATATGCGGAGAACATTGTGTTTCCTATCATATATGAATATGAGTATTATAACGAACCAATATGTTTGTATTTAAGTAGTATCTCGAAATAAAATAATAGCCGTTACGACAAGTAAACGACAGAAAATACATTGGTACGGAGGTAGCTCACAGGTAGTACCAGGATTGATTAGCGTAGTGCGACAGTGCGTAGTGCGAGGACATAGCGTGAGCCTAAGAATCAAGATTCTTGTGTCGAACAATTGAGTGTACAATTGAGATCATAGAGTAATTAGTTCATTATACATTAGTAAATTGATTATTTGTTTCTTCAAATTAATGTTAATAGTACATTATGATACTTGTGTGCAAAGTTGGTTATTAACACTCGAGGCAGTATTAAGTTTGTATTATTATAGGCAGTACATGAATGTATAAAAAAATCTGGATACCCTGGCCCCTTGTTAACCGGTGAAGCAAAATTTTTCGTCTGTATGCGTGACCTGTGTGTTACCACATGAATCAGATTTTCCCCAAAAAATATTGCATATTTTTTGACACATGTATTTGCTTGTCTACCTGACTTTATTCGTGGAATAAGGTGTAGACGACAGACATGCAAAACAATGAGACGTTTTCTTTTCATAGAATTTTATAAAGTTGGTTGAAAATACCTGTCAGATCGTGTACTTAAGGTTCAAATTAGTTCGAATTATCAACAGTTTGACCCTATGGAAAGAAAACTTCTCATTGCTTGCAGTTGTGTTTAAAACATGAAACACCTTTTAAAAGATAGTTCTATTTTATTTCGTTCTCATTGTACCTGTGTGGGGTGATATAAATAAAAATAGGTATTAAAAACTGTGTTAAGCGTTAGAAAACAAATATGATAAAACATGAGAAAAAAAATATGTACTAATAGTTTATAAACAGGAAAAGTCAATTCAACTGCTGGGTATGTTTGGATAGAAATAAGTATCAAATTACAACAAAATAAAAATCTTTCAATATCTCGACAGATACCTTAACTGTACCGTACCTTTACCGTATGCAAAATTTTGCCGATTTCGCTAATTTACGTGATTTAAATCGTGATTTTACAGTTAAAATACTGTATTTCTACAAGTTTTAATTCACAACCTTAAATATCATTTTAATTATGATCTGATGAATGAGTTACTTATTCGAGATTCCAAAGGTTACTTAAAATCTTCTCATAATGTGAACTGCAAAATTTCATTTATAATGTGAACTGCAGAAGCTGGCGCTTGATGAATTCCATTCGTCTTCACCTCTACAAAGTCTAATAATATCGACCCAATCTCTTTTCCACGCATTGTTCTGTTTAGAAAATCAAAAAAATGGATGTATTTGTTTGACATATTTTCGTAATAGGATCGAAATCGGAATAATAAAAAGTACGCAGAGTTCAAGAATAAATCGATGAAACATTTGATTTTAAACCACATTCTTTTTTACGTTTTGTAGATAACTCCGTTATAAGAGTTATTTCTGATTCATATGTAAATATTGGGGTGTGCAAACTATTATGTCCTTACAAAGATAATCAATTATCTTGTCGTACGTACTTATGTATAATCAATGTTAATTTCCCAATTTTTAAGGTAATTTACCCATTTAATTTCTGACAACACTGCTGTTGAATGTCAGAAAAAAAACAATATTTTTTATAATGTCAAAACATAAACAATAAACGTCTAAAAATTGTATTACCTATGAAAAGTGATTCCTTGAGATTTTTTGCATGTTATAGTGTTATTTTTGCATGATTTCGCGACCTAGGATGGCATTCTGAAGAATAAAATCAGCAGGCGTTATGGTTGACGTCTCGACGCGAAATGACACCGATCAGCGCACTATGGTGAGCATGTTTACGTGAGGCCTTGTATTTACAAGAAGACCAGCGGGGTTATTTTAAAACGGTCGGATTCGGAATCGGGAGCGGAATCGGAAACTTCCGAGATGAGTTTCCGACACGATAAAATAATAATAAAAATATGTATTTGCACATTAAAATACAATCAAAACTATAAGAACATCAATATTTATTTAACATAGTATGATAATAGTACAATTTAAGTGTTACAAATAAAACCTAAACTAAAATAAATATATTCCGGATGCGCCCATTGCTATTTTAATTTCCGAATTCGAATAGTTTGACGTTTCTCGACGGATATATCAATCCGATTCATCTAAAAGTTTCCGATAGCTTTTAGCTGGCGGAATTCTTTCCGAATTTTATTTAATTTTCGTTTTTGACCATTATTTAATACAAACGCATTATTTAAACTTATATAAAGGTTACTTGGTACTAAACGGAGTGTGTTTGCCCCTATTTTTTAGGTAAATAATGAATTAGAAAGGTCGGCGGTAAAAGTAATAATAGCTCCATACTCAAACTTCGTAGGAACTTAAACATATTGGTCACTCAATACCGTTACTCAAGTTGCATGCTAGATTCACTACCACTAAAAAATCTACGTAATCATAAAATATTTGTTTTATTATATTCTCCATGAATGTACTGAAAAAAAAATACTTTGACATAGAGGGCTTTTTGGCGGGAACTTGCAAAGTGACGTTGCGTTTTCGTTTTATTTTCAAAAAATCGTGTATTTTGAGTTTTATTGTATATTATGTGGTGTTTTATCCTATAAAGATCAATCCTCGCGCACCAATGAAGGGAAATTAAATGAATTATGTGTATCGTGACTTCAAGTTGTCTCAAAAAGTCCGTGAGAAGTTTTAGTTTATTGACCACTATTTTAGTAACACATGACGTTTATAGACTGTGACTGACAGTGCGTACTATTATGAAAGTGATTTATTTTGTGACTAGAACTTAGGTATAACTCAAATACGATTAGGCTGTACGGCTCAACCTTTGCCTGACTTTTTCGAATATTATAAACAACAATTACTTTGACCTATCAGTCAGTTTCCGAAGTTCGATAAAACTAGAAAACCATTTTTTTATGTTTATACATACATATAACACAATGTAGACCTTAATCTAAAATATAAAAAATAACAAGTATCTGTCTTTATGCATTTGATATGAATGTTTAAATGAGGCCTTTCAACAATGAAAATCCGTAATCATTTCGATTTTACTTTTATTTTAGTTTAGGTTTACCATTTCCTACCATTATTGAAAACAAACTTTGTAAACGCACTCCAACTTTCCGCGATCGGAACTTCATCGGATAAAGGTTTCCGATTCCGCTCCCGATTCCGAATCCGACCGTTTTAAAATAACCCCGCAGCTCTCTTGGGGTGCTTCACCGGTTAACAAGGGGCCAGGGTATCCAGATTTTTTTATACATTCATGAGGCAGTATTAATAAGTTTGTACCTCACTGCAAGTGATATGTGTGTAGACCATAGCATTCTTAATTTAAACGGGTAAACTAGTAGGACAGACTTTATGGTGACATTACCCGAATAATCGTATTTTTTGTGTACCTACTTTAAATTTAATAAAATCCTTACTAATATCGAATGAGGAGTTTTCCTATGATCAGGGTTGGATTCAGACCCCCAGAAAATTATTGTCTATGGAAAATAAAATTATACTACTTGTCGAAAATAATACTACGTTTCGCTTTTCATCCATTTTGTTATAAATTTAAAAAAATGCATTTGGAAGGAAATTTTAGTTTTATTGTAGTTGTACAAATCAACCAAAGGACAATGGCGAAATTGGCCCTAGCTGCGTATAACGACATAATATATATCAAAAAATTGCTTTATTAAAGTTAAATTAAATAACATAATTCAATATTTTTCAGGACTAGCAGTATGTCTAGAAAATAGAAATATACGTTTATATATTTTAGGCTGTTAGTTAAGCTGATTGTGATTTGGAACGCACCCATAATGTCGTTCCATGTTCCTTTGAACGTTGTTCAAAACAACATATGTCCACAATGTTTTTTTTATATTTGAAACATTTCTGTTAGTCATAATAATGATAAATAATTTAATTTTTAACAGAGTTTAGTTGAAAATGTCATTGCATTTATTAATACAAACTCTCTATGAGAAAAAAAAACTTTTTAACACTATAACACGATGACATATTTTTTTACGTCAAATGAAACGCGTACGTAGTCTATGGTCAGCGAGCCCTTTGAGTGAAGTTGATTGATCGACTTTTTGACGGGAAATTATAATATAACTCGACACTGGCAGAAATAAGTCCTAATTTGGATTTGATTGCCAAACTCATGATCCAATACTTATGTGGTAAAACTGTGCTTATACCATGGCCAAACTTAAATCTAATAAGAAGTTGATTGATTTGTCTGACATTGTCTGAATGTCACACAATTCAAAAGGTACTTTCTTTTTGTGCGCATTCCTACGGTTTTTGGTTGACTCCTGACTACACCACGACCCTTTGCTTTTCTACGGATACCGAGTTCTTTTCTACACGTGACTACGGCATTTGAATGGACCTTAGATAATCGACAATTGGCTGTGTTATTTGGATTTGCATGAACGCAATATAAATCCACTGGCAGAATTCTTAGACAATATTGTCATTGGATTTTATTTTGATGAATAAAAACCTAAATAAAAATGACCTTGTTTTATTGAAAGCCTGTGCATGTCCCGATACTTCAAAGTACCTACTACCTACCAGTAGGATATACCTACCTGGGTAAGTACCTATACTAGAAACAATTGTTAGGTACTTAAATAACATATTTATTCAGCATCTATCTGTCTCTATTGTCTACAAAACTAGTGTAAAATCATAATTAATCGCTTGGCTCGCGGTTAAAAATATAACAATGACAACAATTGTTATAATAGGAACCAACGGGTAGAACTAAATGGATTTCATCAACATTTTTAAAATGTACTTATAATAGGTATATCGAACGTTACTCATTTGATACGTCAAAATCGGCATAACCTATAAAACCTTTTAACTCAAATAAAAAAAAACTGCAGCTTTTTTGTTAAAATATTTTTTAGAAATAGCATAACAGTTTATTAATCTACAGGAATTCAACAGTGGTTGTCATATACGTTACAAAAAAATGTAGGTCCAAGCATGTATGGAATCTCGCCATTCTCCTTTAGGCAGAATATGTTTATTTCAGCCAATTCATCAATCGGAACTTCGTCTTTGGCATTGACACGACATAGCATGTCGTCAGATGGAATAAATTCAATACACATTAGGTACATATACCTTCATTCACAGCACCACATGAAAGTATCAGGAGTCAATGGAGCGATTTACTACAACTACATCAACTATTACAACTTTAAAGTAATATTTTTTAATTTATTTCAACCAATACAGTAGTCAATCGACCTAAAGGTAAAATTATGGTATTTTCGCGTAGTATAATGGCATTACGATACTACATACTACACATCACAAAATTATGGTACACATAGTATAATTATACTACGAAATCCAACCCTGCCTATGATACCTCCATGGCGTGTCAAAATACCTGTCAAACTGTTCATATTTCGAACCAATTTAATGGACGTAATATACAAACAGGATTGAACTCTCCAAAAATTTTATCATACAAAACTAAACCATAAGTCATGCACATTAGGGTTTACTTTTGTTAGTTATCTTAGCCGAGGCAAAACGAGCCGAGAGAGATAGCCCGAACCGAGGCCGTTTGTCCCTTTTCCTCAATTGCCAAAAGATAAAAATGTTAAAGATGGTAGAAAATATTTCACCACAACAAGTAAAATATATTACGTATAAATATTTTTGCTATTAAACTAGTTTTAAATCATTTTATTTTGTAGGTTTACATCTGTACATAATAATAAATAATTGTATTTAAGTAAAATAATCAAAATAATATGATTGTTTGGTAACTATCATAAAATTATTCTGGTAGCACTGAAATCTGACATCAATGGTGTCATGGCGACATGGCGACTTCTTCTGTTGTTTTGTGGAAACGCATAACGCATTTTAAGTTTTACCTACGGTTTTTTATACTTTTTATGGTGAAAATGGTGAAAAAATTTTGTATCAAAACTTGTAAAAGTGAATCATATGCTGGTTGTGGGATTTCATTTCACAAGTAAGGAATAAAGATGATTTTATTTACTAACAATGGTGAGTCATAAGTAGTTTGACCATGGTTTATAAAAAAAATTGTAGACGGAAGACACTAAAGTTATTGTAATTCTGTTTAAAACTAAATATAATTCGTATAATGTTTATTGTGTGTTGTAATGTGTACCTATGTATAGCATAATTGAAATAGCATTATTTTTATGTTTGTTACAGCTTTCCATCGAAAGAAGAAATAAAGCAAAAATACAATTTTGATGCGATTAAAACGAATGTTTTCTACAAGATTGAAACATCTGATTAATCCACCGCATCCTTTCCAATGCATAACAGATGAAGAACCGCACGAACTGCAACTAGTAAAAGCATTGGCTAATAATTCGTACCTATTCACCATGCGAAATGTAATGCATTTAGAAACTTAGGCAGTGAGATTGCTAAAGCAGAAACTAAATAAAACGATTTTGTTTAGCCGTGTTTAATTTTAATAAATACCTACTTTGTCAAGCACATTGAGTTTTATTTCCCTTTGCTTTATTTTAATTCCCAAATAACAGCTCTGTAGAGCAAACTGAAAAAAGAGCAAGGGGAAAAGCCATGGTCCCGGAACGAAATTCTGCATGCGCCCTTGCCTATTCATACGTAATATTTGATGATTCGACACAGAACGTAACTCAAAAATTAATCATAACTTTTCTCAAAAACATGGGTATACACGGCTACACATCAAGCTATACATTTCCAGTATAAACTGATCTCGCATTGTCTAGGATTTCCGTACAATGAGAGGTCAGCTAATATTGGAAATTTATATCTTGATTAACCGTGCGTACATGATTCAACACCCACATAGAACATAACAATGTTCAGTTTCAAATAATGGGTTTTCGTGAAAAAAGTATCTCGATATCTATAGTTTTTCATTATGGTTTTATCTCTTCTTTTTTCCATAAATTATTATTTCACTATGTTAAGTAACATAATGTTAATATTTTTGTAATACAAACAATAATTTGAAATCACCTAGTGTCAAAACGCTACAAACAGACAAAATTGGAGGAACTTTGCAATGCAGCGGTTGTGCGCGAAGGGGACTAACCATGACCACGACCACTCTGCCAAGAGTGCACGACTAGGAAGAAGAAGTGTCAACCGGACACAAATTATCTCTCAAATCCAACTTTCCTGTTTGTTATAAAAATGTTTGGTCACCCTATTAGAATGGGATAAACAGCCTCGGTATGCGTTATCTCTCTCTGCTCGCGTTTTTGGCCCAAGAGCTCAATCCTGTTTGTATATTACATCCATGACCAATTTAACTATTTGACAGGTATTTTGACCATAGAGATATCATAGGAAAACTCCTCATTCGATATTAGTAAGGATTTTATTAAATATAAAGTGGATTATTCGGGGTAAAGTCACCATAAAGAGGGTAACCCTAATGTTTAATGTACCTCGATTTTCCGTCCCTCACAGCGGCACGCAGAGGAATATTCCTAAAGTAACAATTACACCGTCCTATTTTTAGGATCCTAACTAGGATGGTTCTAACTAGGAAGCAGGAAGCTACTTATTACACTACACTATCTTGCTTTCTAAATAGGACGCGGCAAAGAGTATAGCAACTATACTAAAGCGGGACGGACGACTCGTAGGGATGTAACAAAGGTCGATTTAAAAAAAATATAACGATACTTACATCGATGATCTTCCGATGTTTTAAGTTTTTTATTCTCTCAAACCGATCACACAATCTAAAATTTTAATGAATACAAATGAGCTCTTTTATGTTAAAAATAAAAACAAAATTGAACCTTATGGAAGTAAGTACCAAGTATTAATTTATAAATAATGTAGTATTTTCAATGTACGGATTATTCTTCTATCATTGTTTTTTGATTACTAATGACCTATATATTCATCCCTCAAAATATACGCCAAGACTTTAGAAGGGCCTTATATAATTATTTCAAAACATCGATGTTTTGAAGAACAATGTTACATCCCTAAACGTCCTAAATCGGAGCGACGCGATTACACTTTCCTGTTTAAGGAAGTAGAGCGGTTGGGACCTTCCTATCTCACTACTTAGGACACTAACCGTTCTTTCTGCGATTACACGTTCCTATTTCCTATAGTCTATTTCAAATAACATGAGTTCGGTGACACATGGTATTTTATTAAATTTCTCAATGGTTAACATTCATTTCGATATAATAAAGGAATACTATGATAGAGCTAGGTTTCACGAAATATTGTGAATATTATTTCAGAGTAATCAAATGGAATTTCACTAGATATTGGTAAAAAACCCTTGACCTTGACGACTCATCCTATGTGAAATAGAGTATAGTTAGGATCCTAAAAATAGGAAGGTGTAATAGTTACTTTAGGAATATTCTATATCTTTCTCTTTCTACGCTACAGACACAGATTACTTAGAGATACTGCGTATACTACGTCACAGTCCTTGTTTTTCGTAAATATGCCTTACTGTTCAATTTTGGAGTGCAAGAATGATAGTAGAAAGAAAAATCTTAATAATGGGGGTGTTTCGTACCATCGGTAAGTACCTACGGTATTAGAAAATTCTTAATCTGTAGTATAAGTACGATTAAATATTTATTCTATAAATAAATAATTTGATTAGATTTTATTAGAAATTCAAGCTAAAATCACCCTTATCACTCTGAAATAAATTTTATTTAGGTTTAATGGGATCATCTATTTTATTCTCAAATGTTCTTCGCTACTCAATTAGTGATGTAGTCAGGTTGGTTTGGATGCTTGTTTTATGGACATGCATATTTGTAACAAAGTATGAGCAAACATTAATATATTGGGCTGCATATTGTCACAGCGAGCGTGTCAACTATTTTTTTGTTTAGATGCTGCTAACTTTGTTTGTACATCAAATGTAAAAGTGTTTAACGCGATTTCGTGCGTACATTTTTGGACATTAGTAGGACCACTAATCCCTATTAAAATATTTTAGGTTTCCAAAAGACCCTAATATTAAAGAAAAATGGATTGATGCAACGGGTAGAGCTAATTGGATGCCAACAAAATCAAGCACCATATGTTCTGAGCATTTTTTAGAAGACGAATTTTTAATATCATCTAAAGGGTATAGATATCCAAAATCTTCAGTGTATCCAACTATAAAATTTGTGAAGTTTTTTAATCAAGTAAGTTATATATTTTCTTTTTATAAAAAGTATTGAAATCAACGTGTCGTTTTAAAAAATATTAATAGACCTGTGTTTTACTACCATCTCACCATCAGTAATGATGTAGCCGAAGGTGGTAAGTAAAGCCTAGAAAGGAACTGGCTCTCAAGTGCAGCTGTCAGGATCGGAACACACCGCTAGGTGCTCGGCGACAGATTTTTAGGGTAGTAGCCAGCCAGGCGGGTACTGCAAAGTATCCTATCATGCTATGGTTTCCTCACGATGTTTTCCTTCACAGAAAGCTCAAGCTCATTGTAGGATTCGAACCCGGGACCTTCGTCTCGGCATTCGTCGTCACTACCACTGAGCTGTCATCACCTCGAAAACAGCCGCCGTATAACTGCTAATAGCAGCTAAAATCAAACTCGCTTATTATGTTTTCTCCTGTTCCTAGTTTTAGTTAAAAATTTTATGTTACGATATTTTTGTATAATATGTTTATTAATTTGTATCCAATGGACATTTTGCTATGATGAAATTTACGACAAAGACAGTATACACAAACGTTATGATAGGAGATATGGGAATCAAATTAAACATCAGAGTGAAATAGAAAGGAAAAAAAGATTAAATCGCGAGTACGAAGAGTTTGAAAGAAACCCAGTTGCCAAGTTTGACGTTGCTAGTTTTATACAGAATCCTGATGAGGAAGCTGTCGAAGATAATCAGCTGTTTGAATATTCTAATACTGAACGGTAATAATCTTAATGGGGTTAAAAAAAATTATACTACTAAGCTGGTAAACAAGCGTACGGCCCGCCTGATGGTAAGCGGTTACCGTAGCCATATGGACGTTTGCAACACATGAAACATCGCTCACGCGTTACTGACCTTTCCCCCCTCCCCTATGAGCTCTGGCGACCTTACTCACGCGCAGGAACACAACTTTACACAACATAAAGTTATTTGGCTGCGGTATTCTGTAAGGTGGAGGTACTTCCCCAGTCGAGCTGCTCTTTGAGCGAATAAACGCTACGCTTTACCTCTCTTAAATACATTATTTTTAAACACACTCGTTCGTTCACACATTTATTGCAAAATACAAGTCTGTTTTGTTCCTCGCAAGTGTGTTTAAAAACGTCGTATGACATGCGTGTGCATTGATTATTACACTCTCGGCTCCCTTATCGCCGGATTCGGTTAAAGGATCTAGTTCAGATATAATGTGAATGTCATTCGTTTAAATATTTATATTTTTTCAGTTCATATTTATAGTACCTTTGTTAACCACAGACATCCCGGACGGCATTCTCGCTATCACAAAACTGAGGAACAGTAATGGCGGCGACTATTTATGTGTGATTCTATTTAGGGTTGCCATGTTAGGCTAAATTTACCCACTCTTTTATTATTTTATACCACTATTATACTCAGACAAATATGTAACGGTAGACAAGTTTAAATGAAAATTAAGTGTAAATGTAGGCAGAATATACCGTATCATTTTAAAATGTTAATGGTGGCCAAATCTCGCTATGAAAATATCCTAACTAATATTATACACATCTGAAAGTGAGTTTGTTTGTTAATTTTATTTTTGTTCTGCTTTCATGCTTCAACTATCAACCGATCGCTAAAAAAGGGGTCGAAGATTTTTTTCAGTCTGGCATATTCATCAGGCGCCGTTTTTTTTTTTTAAAGGCGGCTTTCGATGTAACCTTTATACATCGATTGAGGACACTCATACGAATTTAAAAATAGTGGCGTGCCTATGTCCATAACGTTAAAGAGTTCTTTGCAAAAAAAATATTGATATTTGACATTTTCAATAACCTTGAAAATTTTGTCATTAAATGTTTTTTCAACACACTCGCTCGTAAAGTGACGTTTTTAGTATCTTAAAGCAGCTTATTACGCACTAGTGCTTTTTACTTTACATTACCGCTCAGTTTTATGATAGGTATAATCCCGATTATGATACGTTTGTACCTCACTGCAAGTGATATGTGTGTAGACGAAGTATTCTTAATTTAAACGGGTAAAACTATTTGACAGCGCATCGCCGAAACAAAAAAAGAACCTGCACGCCATGTTTGTTGACGTTCTCATTTGTGGTTAATCAAAAAAATCTATTTAAAAAAATAAACTGCTTTTTCCTCGTAAGTGTGTTGAATAACGACGTATGACACGCGTGTGCATTGATCATTATACTCTCGGCTTCCAAATCGCGTTCGCCTACGGCTCACGCACGCGCTTAATACCGCCGCGTCTGTAACGACCAACTTTGCACACATCTATCACAATGTACTATTGCGCATTCTACGGTGCTAGAATAGCTATATTGATTTATTCCTACAAGTATTGAATTTACTGACATATCAGCATAACATATGTACAGCAGATATCCGTAATACTATTACATTAATAAATAAACATAATAAATAAATATACTGGGACATTCCTCACACGCGGCCATCTGAATACAAACTAAGGAGAGCTATGGAAACCAGCTATAACTGATAAAATACATTACACTACGTTTTGTTTGCAAATACGTACTTAATATACATAATTATACCCAGACTCAGAACTTACAGACATGTTCATGCACACAAATGCATGTCCGTTGTGGGAATCAAACCCACGACCGGCGGCGCGATAGGTAGAATCTTAACCAACTGCGCCAACTGTCCCGAAAAATATAAAGCAATTATATAATATAAATCAGCCATACACAAAGCATACTCCGCGGAGCCCTAAAGCCTCTGTGGGGGCTCTGCGGTATTATGGCCAAAATACATTACAATGTATACCGGGTGATTCCCGAATCACGCGGTATACAGGAAGACAAGTTCTAAAAATAAATTCAATTAAATAAATAATTCGAAATAGTCAATTTGATTACGATAGTCCAATAATTTCATTAATACAATAAGTACCTATATTTTACAACCTACGCGGTAAAATAAAGAATACCTACACATAAACTATTCTTTGATTATTTTAGGGCTCCATCAAATAATTCGCTTTCTAAAACGGGTCCGTTCGCCAAAAAAGATTGAGAACCACTGATATAAAGTATGTGTATAAGTCGCGAAAGTTTAAAATCAATTTATAATAAAATACATATTAATAATAACCATAAAATATAACATTCCCATATTGCGGGTAATTTACACAAGTGAATATTGGCAACACTGGCTTTGTGACAGATTATTTTGTTCTGGTGAATGAATTTTTGTTTTGATGTATAAAATCAAAACTAAGTGATTGAATTATTAATTTACCTGTGAAACGTGATTCCTGGTATTTTTTTCCTCCGGTCAGTACAGTTTTTACACCATTTCACTACACAAGACATGCTGTATTTTAATATTTTACGGCACCGCAGACGTATTGACTCTGTTGACGTTTATCCGCGTAATGGCCGACTAATGTGTGAATGTGTGCGTGCCGGCATGTACGTACAGCGAGGTGGCCGACTCTGAGCGACACAGTTTTTTGTTAGCGAGAATACATCCGCCTTTTTTAAATATCTGTGTTGTTAACCAACAGTTTTATTTTGGTTTCAGCAACAAAATTGTAATGATGCTACTGCAGGTTCTTCAAAAAGACTAGGTGACTCCGAGACGCAACCAAAAAAGAAGAGTCGACTTTATGAATGTTCCGTGGACACACCAAAAACTATAACAAGTTTTTCTGTGCAACCTCATTCTGCAGGGAGTGTAATTCAATTAGAAAAAGAAAACATTGAAAATACATATAATACAAGTGTCTCTACGAGTTCAACGCCAAGAAAAAAGGAATTAAAAGGGCAGCTAAGATTTTGCGAAAATAAAATTAAAAAACAAGGCATAAAAATAAAACGATTGCAATTGAGAAACAGAAGGCTTAAAAATAAAATTAATAATATTGTTGATATATTAAAGAAATTAGAAGATAAGTTTGCCATTACAAAGCCTTCAAAGGAAAACTTGGACTGCTTAAAAAATGCTAATTTAGAGGTTTGTTTTCATAATATTTGTGACATTTTATTTGTGGTAAATATGGATAGATATAATTATATTTTTATAGGTTCAAAAATTGGTTGCTCGACAAGTTTAAAACACGGATTCTGGAGTCATATCAGGGAGAAAATATCCACCAACAATAAGAAAAGCGCATCAAAATTCGGTGCGTGGTTTAGGAGCAGTTATCGGATATACAGACAGACATCAAAAAGTATGTATTAGCGGTGCTACGTCCCCAGGGTTTTAATTGAAAACGGGCGTACCGTAAGGATAAATTTTAGGCCCATATTATTGATTTGCTATATGGTAAATGAATTGTCCGATATACTTTTATTTGCTGAATATACTTTTTTAATTGTTAAGGTCAATAGAAAAGATCGGCTCTATCAAAATGATTTAAAATTTTAAATTCCTTAAATCGACGTTACCGTCACAGTACTGTTATGAAAATATTATGTTTGTCCGTAAAAAAATCAATTTATTTGAAATTAATAGTCGCCGCCATAACTTCAATATTATATAATATTCATTTTATCTAAAGCTAATAAGTGTTTTCTCGGGAATTGCGTTCAATTCTTGAATAAAATCCCACTTGATGAAACTAATATGCCTTACAATAAATTCAAAGATTTTATAAAGCAGAGGTTAATTGATAAAGCCTACTATAAGGTGGCTCATTACGTGAAAGTTTTTATTACGACACAACAAAGTTAGTTCTACAAAATTATGCCTTATAAGGGATAATTTTGCTGTATGAGCATTATTGGCTCGTACACACGGCAACACATCAAGCTATACTATTCCAGTATAAGCTGATCTCGCATTGTATAGGATTTCTCTGCAATGAGAGGTCAACTTATATTGGAAATGTATAGCTTGATCTGTAGCCGTGCGTACAAGCATAATAATGTATATCTGAATTTTCTTAAATTCATAAATTGCCATTATTAAAACTTATTCGTTTATTTTGCTTTCTTACCCTAATATTATCTCCTCTCACTTCCTCAGATTCAAATTATTTTCGCTCGCCAAGCACGGCGTGGCGCGATGACGTAATTTGTTAAAAATTTCATTTTTAATACAAGCTTTATTGTGACTGTACTTGCATTGACATCCAATATACTAATACCAAGTCCACCAAATATCAAGCCAATTCGACCCCTGTAAGTGGGTGAAATTCGACTTGCAAGATTCCACCCGAACATACATACCTACATTGCAATTTAATTAAGAGCTTGTAAAAAGTACTTTCATTACTGTTACATATACAATAAAAATTCGGAATGTGGCCGAAGGTTGGACGAAGCTTTAGTCTACAAACATAAATATTTATTTAAACCATAACAAAAAAAAACCATCAACAAAATTGGGTTTGAAAGTTGACTGGACTAAAATATTAATGAATTACATTGTAATTTATTACCAGTTGAATAGGTAATTTTTTTTTGTCAATTCACAATTTGATTCGGTCATGTTTCATTTTTGGTAAAATATTTACGTGAATTGGGCCCAAGGTATCGATAATGTTATTCAATGTGTTCTGCACTGGTCGAGTAGCAGTATATATCGAAGTATGACGCTGAGAATAGCGCCATCTATGGTGGAGTAGCGGAATTTGATCGCAATATAGTTTGTAGATTACAAAACGTTGGTGCCGGCTTTTTGGCGGGAACTTGCAGAGTGACTGTGCATTTTCATAAATTCGTGTATTTTGAGTCCTATTGACTAATGACCTATACATTCATCCCCAATAATCTTTATAATATATAAGATTCTTGTTCATCCCTCAAGAAGAAGTTCACTAATTTATTAGGACCTTATATATGATACCCCATTTAAACTTGTACTAAAGAACAAAGGTTTGAAGATTTTGGCAAACTTTTCGCCAGCAGTTTTTTTTAACAATAACGTCTCACGAAACAACCTTTAAACCTAATAACCTACAGCGAAAAGGGACACTCATACAAACAAAAAAATATGACTGTGTCCTAGAACTATCCCCAATGAAAATTAAATTCCTCTAGAACGCTATAATCCCTGAGCGAAGCTAGTAAAACAATAATTTTAACTATTTATGAACTTTATTCACAATACTGAAGTAGCCTGTTAATTCATCACATCAGAAAATGACTATTTTCTCTAATTTAAAATTACAATATATAGTAAATATATTCATATAGGCATTATATACGTTTATTGTATCAAACATAATATTATAATTTATTTTTGTAACAATTAATAATATACTTTAAAGTTAGGAATGTGAAACCAAACAATACAAAATGTTCCTGATTAATGGATCAAATATCTTGAACGTTGGGTTAATTTAAAACTTTCTATAATAAATATATATGTACATCAATTTCGTCATAATTTAAAACGTGTAACCTGTAAGGGTTACAGTGCTACTGCTTGTAACTATGACTTGGTATAATCCAAATGTAATGAAAGTTTTTATAATATTATTTACATTGCTTTTATCTGGCATTATTTTAACTGCAATAAAAGCCTAGCATATCCAAGACAACAATAATAACAACTTTAAATATCATTAATATATAACATTTAAGCCTTGGCTCCGACCACAGTGCCAGCCTGCTTGTCGATTTGTTCCTTCTCCAGTTGCTTGCCAAGGTATTCCCTTGAAAAAAATAACAAGTATTTTATATTGGTTCACTCCAAAATATGTCGTAAACAATGCTATTTAACTTACAAACGTTATATAATGCGAGTGGGACTCGCGCACTAAGGGTTCCATACCATCAAGGGCGTAGCCAGGGTTTGTATATGAGGGGGCAGACAAAGAAAATCCTAGATTATATTGTTGTGATCATTGTTTTTAACATATGAGTTTCATATGAGCAGTCGAGCCTTCAAGCCTGTTAGGTTTTTAGGTCTTATCAGAAGCGTCGCAAGCTATGAAGCTAGTAGAATTACAGTTTACCAGCGAACAACCGCTCTTTTAAGGGGGGTTGAAAAATACAGACAGAGAAGACAGAAGGTCGGTGTACGCTTAGTAATAGGATCCTGTTAATACTTTATACCAACCATTCTTTATATCTTTACTCTTGGTTCCTGGTATCCTTTGGGTGCGGAACCCTAAAAATCAAAGATTCCGTAACTTACCAGTTGTGGACCATAAGTTTCTGCACAGCGAGTAAAGCCTCATATCGCACGTTAGGGTCTTCGTGGCTTAGCAGGTACATGACGCGCTGCTTGCCACCCAGTTGCTCGATAATGCTGGAAAGTGTTCATTTATTATAACAATATTTTTACACTGTTATTTTTCAATGGAAAGCATGTCTTTGAAGTCTTGAAGTCGAAGACGAAGTCTTGCTGTTGTTGGCGGTTTCAGAAGTAAAATCTCAATATTTCAGGTAGATTTAGTGTGGATACTCAGAATTCTCATATTATACTCACTGCAATTCACGCAACCACTCGCGTCAATTTCAACGCGTCCATACAAGTTAGAATGATACTCTAATTTCAGCGCGAGTGATTCGCGCGGAATTCATGTCAGTTTCATACCTAAGTAGTTTCTTAAACGTAGAATGGTTTACGTTTGGCCACCGACGGATACCTGGAGGAGTTGTGCATAAGCCAATAATGCAGCACGCTTACCCAGATAATGCTTATTCACATACCGATACACATACCCCGGAATGTGAGTTCCACTCCTTTGGTGTTCACATAAGGAAGGAGGAAGCGCCTTATCGTGTTGGTGTAAGTAATGACGTAATATGCTAAGGGTCAGCTCACATCGAGACGTGACGCGAAGCGATGCGTCGCGTACTTTTGAAAATAACAATAGAATATAGAACTTTATTTAGTAAACTTAGGGTCGGCAACGCACGAGTGATACCTCTGGTGTTGCAAGCATCCATAGGCTACGGTAACTGCTTATCATCAGGCGGGACGTACGATTGTTGGCCACCTTAGTGGTATACAAAAAAGGATACGCCTCGCGGCGGGGCGAGTCACTTGTCACGAATTCTCTCACTGAAATGGGTAGTAAATAAAGTTCTATATTCCATTGCTATCTAATGTTGCCGCGTCGCGTTTCGGTGTGAACTGACTCTTAGAATCACAGCGACGGTGTTTCCCTGGCTGTAAAAGTCGACTAAACGCCGCTCCCCTCCAGGGCGGTAGGGTATCCTAATGCCCGGTTTCAATAAACAAAAACGAATCGTTTTGCTTACCAACGGTAGGTTTTTTTTATTGCCAAACTGGGCATATAGATCATTTCGTAAGCAAATTTTACGTGTGATAGCTAATTCCATATGGGAGGGTCTGCTATGCAAAGCTTTGAGGTCTTTGCTTCATTATTAGTACAGATATAAGAGTCTTAATTTTAATAAATCTTAACCGATGCCGGTCCGTTTTTTTTTTTTTTTTTTTTACTGTTCATAAGCCTGTGTTTGACCGCAATCTCACCATGGTAAGTGATGATGCGGCCGAAGGTGGTAAGCACACAAAGCCTAGAAGGAACTGGCTCTCAAGTGTAGCTATCGGAACACACCGAAAGGTGCTTGGCGACAGATTTTCAACTTGAGGGTGGTAGCCAGCCAGGCGGGTACTTCAAAGTACCCTACCACCGTGCTATGGTTTCCTCACGATGTTTTCCTTCACCGAAAGCTCAAGCTCATTGTAGGCTTCGAACCCGGGACCTTCATCTCGGTATCCGACTTCACTACCACTGAGCTATCATCGCCTTAAAATTAAATAAATATTTTTTTTTATTGAAATCGGGCATTAGAGGACCACGCGAATAAAAATAAAGTAGTGAGTTGTGTGGCACATACTGTTTCCCGCGCGGGTAGTGTCGCACGTACTCGCCGACGTCGTAGCAGGCGACGGCGAGCACGACGGGGTCGCGGCTCTTCTCGAGCAGGTGCACCAGCGTGCGCAGCAGCTCCTGCCCGCGCTCGTTCAGCCGCGCCGCGTTCTCGCGCCAAAACTTCGCAGACTTGTGCACCGGCGACCATTCCAAACTACACCACGCCAAGGGGGTGGGGACATTCATTAGCAATAGGCTAGATGACTCAAAACTCTTTTAGTCCGTCATTTAAATTATCAATAAATAATAGACACGTATGTTTTCTTTTGCCAATTAAACAAAATACGAAGATATCGTGTGTTGAAGTTTCGCGTGACGTCACATTATGGTGAAGTTTATACTCCAAAGTGACGTCACGAGCCCCCAATCCTGAACGTTGACTAGCTTTATCTTTGTAAATTATCAATGATTTGGTAAAGCAAAAAATAGGCGTCTTAATATTTTTTGATAATCTAACTGACAGACTAATTAGATTTTTTTATGTTATAGCAGCTATAACACATGCTGTAAAAATTAAAAGTGTCAACCTATTACGATTCAGGAGATACAGCCCACTGACAGACAGACGGACGAACAGCAGAGGTTCAGCAAAAGGGATTAGCGCCTTTCATTGGTTAAGGCATTAGATACAGAACCCTCAAAATTTAATAATTATAATTTTAGAATCGGCATGCGCTCCTCTTTTTTATTTAAAAAGTATTTTTTGGCCCATCTGGGCCAGCTTGGTAGACGGAGATGCTATGACCATAATCTCCCTTGACGTAAACCCATAGACATATATAAAATATAAGCTGTTGTTGAAGGTATTTAATGATCAAATATTCTTTTAACATTACAAATAAAGTGGCAGAAATATGAATTCATAATCTAAACTTCAAGATAGTGAAGCGAAAGATAAGATGATCGGATTTTATTTATCTTATGAATGAGCTCAGATTAAACTAGTTGATCAGAGAATTTGAATACAATATTATCTAGAATTAATTTAAAACTAGCTGACCCTGCGGTTTCATCCGCATTCTCAGGATAAAAATTATCTTCTTTTCCATAAACCTTTATACATCGATTGGGGCACTCATACGAACTAAAAATTATGTCCTAAAACGTCATATTACAGAGTTATTAGAAAAATAGGTCGAGGTTTGTGAAATTTCAATAACCATAAAATATTGATTGAATGATAGCACGCATTCTATGGTGCTAGAAAATCTAGATTGATTTATTACCTATATACCATATATATTACAAGTATTGACTTTATTGACATACCAGCATAAAAAATGTTCTATTGAATCCAGTTTTAGCCGAAAATCTTTAAAAACTTCGGCCGATTTTAGCCAAAGCCGAAGTTTTGCCAGATAGTACAAATGAGTATACATACCGTCCGCTCTTAACCTCAGTAGCGTACTGGTCGAAGGAGCTGAGGTCCTGCACGGAGGCCTGCAGGCGCTCGTTGAGGAAGTCCACGTCGTTCATAATGTCCTCGTCGTCGGAGCGCTTCTGCTCCAGGATCGACAGCTGCTTCAGCACCTTGCACTGGACCATGGCGATGCAGTGCTCTTTGGCGACCTGATCAACAACATACTATGCTATACAAACAATAAGTGTATTAGCTCGTCTAACCCCACTTACAAACTAGTTTGCGCAAGTAAGACTGTGCGTTTAGACGGCAAGACGGTAACTCGTGCATGTTCGGAAGTGCAGCTTGTGTATGCTGAAGATTGTCATGCGCAGATTTGGTTTGCTGAGTTTTGATTTGAGCGTGTGGCCTTAATGAATAAGGGATCAGTGAACTTTATCGCTTTTGGTTGACTGTTGATGAAAAGTTGGAAAATACGGTATTCCGTTTTATATTTTAAGAATTTTAAAATGGTTTATATTGATTAAAATATAATAATTAGTTGCACCAGGTATATTTTAGTATCATACGTGAGGGACCATGGCCACAGAATATTCAATAGTACTACGTACAGAAAACCTTCGAACTTCGAAAACGACATTTAAATAAAAAGCGACTCTTGGAACGACGTAATAAGGCGCAATCCAGCTCGCGCAGCGCTGCGCGCCTAAAATTATATTCACCTACAACTTCCCTCTCATTCTATCGTGTAACTCTATCCTGTATGACGCGGCAAGTGTTACGGTGGGTTGTCTAATGACGTATTATGAATCTTCAATATTTCCTTATCGGTTATGTATGTACCTATTACTATTCTCCTTTCGTGAATAATGACATTTAAAATATCCTAGCTAACTAGTATTAGAGCAGAAAATTATTTTTAAATGTCTGCATATTTTAATCTAAGCTTTAGGCCTATACTGATACTTTGTATACTGAATGTGTATTCTATCTACGAAACTGAATACAACTATTTTGGGGAAGGGTTGTAGTAACATACATGCATATAAAATCTGGAATGACTGACGACGGGACAAGAAACGGCACGACTACCTAGTCCAGGGCCGTCAGCCGAAATTCACAACGTTTGTTATTAATAATCTTCAAGTTTGTTATATAAAAAACTGTAGACCGTCGGCGCGCAATCGTACCTAAACATGGGAGTGAGACAGGCCTGCCATGGCATGGGTTATTTTTTAGTACCCACATGCCCAGCTACCATTCTCAAGTTGAAATCCTATCGCCAAGCATCTTCCCAAGTTCCAGCAGCTGCACATGAGAACTAGTTCACTTCCTACCACCTTTCCACCTTCGGCCACATCACTTACCATGGTGACACTGTAGTCAAACATAAGCTAAACATCCAAGTTATAAAATTTAAGTATAACTCCTCGCGAACATTATTTCGTTCTATTCGACATTTTATCTCGTGGCCTAGCAAATATTGCGTCTGTAATATAAGATACCTGCTGGTCTTCTGGCTTCTCGATCAAATTCCTAAAGACAGCGAGCACGATGCGGGTGACCTTCTCCTTGACAGAGTCGCTAAGGATGTCAGCGAGGATGGGGATAGCGTTGAACTTGTTCATCTTTTCAGCCAACAGTGGGTTGAAGGTCAGCACCCACAAGCAGAACACTAGCTGGTATTGCACCTGTTAATTTGTAACATGTTTTTCAACACACTCGCTCGTAAAGTGACATTTATTGCAAATTACAAGTCTGTTTTTATCCTCGTAAGTGTGTTAAAAAACGTCGTATGACACGCGTGTGCATTGATCATTTACCAACATTACACACATGTATCATAATAGGTGAATTTAATGTTCTATCACAGTGCAAGTAGGTAAACTAGTTTTAAATGGGAATTGTCGTTAAATAATAATAATTTGTTGAACGCCTAAAATGTTGTCAGCAAAGATATCAAGTTTCTCCACTCTATAAACAGTCTGAACTAATTAGAACGTAAGAAATTGAATCCTGGCAAATTTGTACTATTTCCTGTTTTCATCGTGACTGCCCCGTCACAATGAGGGCTAGCGTTACTGTGGCCACTAGTTGGCGCCACAAGCGAGTAAGCTCCTATCGCTGTCGTTGAAAAAGAACATATTTGTTAGCGCGGCATTTCTAGAGACCTCACTCTACACTAGCGCCTTTCATTGGTTAAGTCTATTTACTTGTAAACGAAAAATCTGTAAAGTAAAAGAAACTCACCTGGAAATTCACCCTGGAGGCCAGGATAGACAGCAGGGTGGAGATGCCATCGACAGAGAGGAAAGCAAAGCGGTACTCGTCAACACGCAGCATCATTTGGAGGCAGCGCGCTACCGACTGGATGTAGTCGTTGTTCTGCGTACAACACATCATAATTGTTTTTTTTTATATCAGAAGGCATACAAGCAGGCAAGCGCTCCACCTAATAGCTACCTTTATTAGGGGGATTGCCAATGCATTGCTGACCTATACCTACAATGCCTTGAGGCGAATTCATTCAATAATTTAGATATGCACAACCATACGCCCAAGTAAGGGATCATTGTTTTTTTTCCGTAAAATTACCATATACATATTTATTTCATACACTATTATTATAGTACTTCGAACAATGTAGGGTCAGTGTACATTAATCTACATGCACGCACTTTTCATATAATTCTATATTTGTTATAAGATTTATATACGTTTTGAAATTATTTAATGTCTTTATTTAATCTAAGTGTAATGAGAAAAAAAAATATATGTAAAAGTAGCGCCGAACTAGGTATAAGTACACCTTATATGGTGCTTCAGTATCCCTAAAAGAAAGCTAAAAGAACACAAAGAAGAAAGTATTATTTTTAGTTGAATGTACTGCTTTGTATATAAGTAACATATATCATTTATAGATGAGGGCAAGAATAATTATATTCATTGAAGTAGTTTTTTTGTATCTTATTAAAGCATAATTATTAGAGAAACCTGTCTTACTTATAAATAAAATTATTAGTATAGTACAATATCCATGCAATAAGTGAATTAAATGAAAATGTTATGGGAGCATGCAATTCATCACAGTTAGCCACATCCATTAGTAAGAAAGAGCATTATATATGTTAGTACTTAATACTTACATTGTAAGTTAGTCATAATATTTAGTTACTGAACATTTTTCTTTGTTTAAACACTGAAGTGTCGCGGTGACGACATCTACACAGACAGAAAGTACCTTATGAAGGCCCGGAGGCAAATCCTCAAGGGGTTTCAGCTGATCGAAAGAGCTGTAAAGGCTCGAATATTTCTCTGGACCTCCATCCACTGTGGTTTCCTTCTCCTTGTGATGCTTTTCCTTGCTGATTTTAGGTTCGGCGAAATGCTGTTTCTCGTGAGCCAACATAACCTGCTCTGCATGCGCTAACTCAGCAGACATTTTCTCCGCCTTACCAGAAAACAAACCTCTCAATGACAATTCATCCCGTCATCAAAGCCCCAACGATGCATGATGCTTGCAGGTGATCCTCACAACATATTGTTACATTTCAGTGTTTTAGACACAAATATGGTTTAGTTATTTTGATTTTGGTATGGCACTAAGCACTGCCTGACGAAATTGCTAACTACATAGCTATGTTATGTTTTTTTTTTACAGTTTGAATGTGTATTGAATAGTATGGACCAAATTTTCTTTTATTAATTTTTCTGTTAGTGTGCATTACTGTTACTAATTCACATGATTAAAATATTTATATACTAAACTATTACATATGTATTTTGAGTTACTATATATTTTATTTAAATTTTTTCATTGGTTGATTTTAATCAACTGGATGATCTTAATCATAGTAGTGTCCGGCCGAAGCCGAAGGGTTCTAGCAAGCGCAGAAATTGAACGAACTGTTACGAATGCGAGAGAGATTATTATTATTTTTAATCTATACTAATATCATAAAACGGAAGAGTTTTATTGGTTTGTTTAAACGGGATAATCTCTGGAAATACCAGTCAGATTCGGATAATTGATTTTGTTTATGATAGCCAATGAATTTCTTAGGATTATTAAACCTTCGGCTTTGGCCAAAGGCATTGGTGCTAGCCAATAAATTGGCCAGAAATCGATCTTCGGTCAGACATTACTATCTCCACAGCGCGCGCGGTATTAGCACTTGCGAGAGATCTAATTGGATCTAATGTATCTTTCACCATCAACAAATCCATTCAGCCATATGGCTTGATTGAGTAACAAGCATACTTCAACATTATAAATATTATAGTACCCAAGATAACCCATATCTCGACATAACAATATATTATGCAGAGTGAAATAAGTAAATTATACCAACTTAATAAGGTAGTTAAGTTTATGGTTAATTTTATTGACATGTATTGTTAATTGAATTCAGTTGATAAAACATTTTGAATTATATATTTACTACATAATGATGCATGATGTTAAGTATGTTTGTGTTCTACATTATAAAGCTTGAAGGGGCTAGATGTAGTGGTTCATAATAATTAATTATGGTATTACTTGAATTACCAGTACTCAGGTAGAACTTACTGTAAAAAATATCTTTTTTCACAAATGGTACATACGGATACCACTAAGTTACATGTAGCCCTTTTAAATAGTATGAAGTTTCAATTAGTTGTGTAATTAATTGTTAATTAAATCCGAAATTGAAACAAATAAAGAGTAACAAACCTCTATGGAACTCTAATGATGATTGCCTAGTAACCAGCCAGTACCACTAGCAAAGCAATGACAATATTTACATATTTACAATTAAACATATCATCTCCAAAAATTATAGTAATATCACAAAAATAATTTCATAATTCATATATGTATAGCATGCATGCATAAAAAAACAACTTCATGCAAAACCAGTACTTAACAAATGTGATAAATCAAATCATAATTAAGGATGCAACTAAACTTACATTCATCTTCAGTTGGTCCTTCAGCCAGGAGAGGTAGAAATGCAGATCACTCTTGTCCATGAGCTGTGGGTGCCAGCAAGCCAGCTTAGCAATGATGCGGGCAGTCATGTGCTGGACAAATTCATCCTGACGGTTCAGAAGATTCAGGAAAGGTTGCCACATGCTTCCTGAGGTTCTGGCTTCCCGGAATATCTTCACCCTGGCTTTGTCTTCCTGTAATATAGATTAACACAAATTTCACATTAAACAACATGTTTGAAGAAATGTTCACTCTTAATGACCACGCCCATATAATTGTTTAGTTAGTTGGTACAAGTAAATATAATGAAATAAAACTATCCATCAATGTACAGTGTGTACAAATGTTGTTTTATAGTATTTACAAATGTTTGAAACTTTTAAGGTTAGACAAGGCTCTATAGTGCCAGATTAACCCGCCGCGCGCTTTAAACACACCGTTTGTGTTTAAGGGGAACTGCGGCCATTGTGCGCGAAGTGCCACTGTGACGTATAAGATACAAGGTTTAATATTAACTGTCATTTAGTTACTGTTCCCTATAAATTTTAACTCTGACCGGTCTCTCTTGTCTGGTCATCGCGCCTGACGAGTTAACCATAAAGCAGGTGTTATGAAATGCTATGGGGCCTATGCCTCAAGGGACCCTACATCTATCAATATAAATATAATTATATTTACTA
The DNA here is from genome assembly GCA_951394255.1 of Polyploca ridens. NCBI lineage: Eukaryota > Metazoa > Arthropoda > Insecta > Lepidoptera > Drepanidae > Polyploca > Polyploca ridens. The sequence goes on from OX596258.1 coordinate 7,354,506, forward strand.
CTGAATGGGATTTTTATACTAAAAGCATGGTAAATTTAGACATGACAAATTTTCTGTTGGCATATTAATTCTTGACATACTAAAATTATGCTGCTTTCGTCCTCATAATAAGAATAGAATGTTGTTCATATCTTTTGAAAGAGTACCAATAAAATAGTTGACATTATCAGGTCCAGACCTTATATACAAAATGTGTTAATAAGTAAGTAATATATGCATTAACTCACCCTATAAAGAGATAAAAGTAATGGAAATATACCTACAATAAAGATGACATCAATGAATATTGTGAGTATATTTATTGAGTAAAAAAGCATCAAATATATTGTAGTTTCTGTGAATAGTATACTTATGTGATAATGAATGGTAATATTTACCGAAAGGATATCATCAATAAGAACAAGGACATATTGAATTGTGTGGTCCTTGCTTATATGCGTGAGCAGGTTGAGAAAAACATCAGCGCAGTCCTCTGGTTTCTTGTCAGGTAGGTCCTTCTGTCCACGTTGGTCCAAGTTCACAATGAAGTCATGGTCTCGTTGGGTGATCATCTGAGACCTGACATAGACCCAATATCAGCAAACCCATAAAACAATTGCCAAAAAACAATGACCTAATAGTCAAAATCAATACTTACTGCAAGTAAGATTGCCAGTTTATTTGAGTCTGGCGTATCTCACTGGCACGGATTTGCAAGACGCTAGTGGCAGCAATCATATCTGTAAAACATTGTATACTTAGGCAGTTGCAATATTGAGCCTTTCAGCTACGCTTTCGGTACATTTTATTTAGTAGACAATGCACATTCAACTACTTACCGATTTTATCGTCAACCAGGGTCGGGATTAGCTTACTAACATTTTCGTCGTTGATGTTAGCCATTTTGGCTTAAAAATTATTTGTTACGCTGGTTACAACCAAGATACAATCCAAAAAATGTAAAATTCATAAAATTGGAAAGACGAAGACAGCCTCAGCTGAGAGGTCTTGTGACTATAACAAGTGAAGTTAGCTATCGTTGCTGTGCTAATTATTTTCTTACCTTCTCTGATAAAAACACTTGCAGCTAAAAAAAAAGAGACAGCAATATTAATTTAACAGTTGGCTACATTGTTCAATACACAAGGTGAGAAACATAATAAAAAATTAATTAAATGTCATTCGTTTTTTTATTCCTTTTTACTTCACTTTATATAGTTTGGGTATTATATATACAGCCTGTGGAGTTATGGGGTTATGGTAGTTGGTACACAAATTCACGCTAAAATCACAAGATCACCAGTATTCAAAAACACGAAATATATAATATTAACAGCGAAATATTATACATATACATTATAGTAGGTGAATAGAAAAAACAATAAAAAAAAACAAATCAATAACGTTATATTGGTATTTAACACTAATAACAGGTTACTAATAAAGAGTAGGTAAGAATATTAATATAAAAGGGACAATAAAAGGTGTTAGATATTTGTATAAAAAGGATGCTGTTTTGATTTAAATTCCAATATTTTACAATAATTGTGTCACAAAAACACAAATCTTAAAAATATGTATAATTAATATTACTTTAGTTTGTTTATTTTTATGTTCTCGAAATATATAAATAATAAGATAATTATCTTTTAGAGCTTAGTAATATTAAAAGTTATTGTTTTGAGGCAAAAGTTGATCCGTCCAATGAGAACGACGTAAAATGATTAACCAATGAGAGAGTTGGTTGTGGGTGGGATATATTTCGTTAGTGGGGGTACAATCGTTTTCTTGTTGAACGGATCATGGCGATAATTCATTCTTGTTTGGAGTTTAAGAGTGTGAACATCATAAAGTTCTTACCTAAAAAGTGTTTAACAGTGCAATTTAAAAGTGTTTAGTTTTGTGAATTTATATTGGTTTTGGTGAAAGTATATTGGTGAATAAATTGTGAATTACTGAAGAACTACTCGGAGTTTTCCTTTTATCGGTTATAAATTTCAGAAGTGGGATAATAAGTTTCAGAACTATGTCTGTCAATGGTAACATGGGAGTACCGCGGTCCATGGACAACAGTCTGACTGAAAACCATACTAACCGTCGTCGCATCGTGATCACTCCGGAACGGGCTGAAGGTGATGGACGGGTGTCTCGAGCTACAACACGGAGGCGTGTCAATAGAGATCCACGGAGCCGCTCCATAAGAAGTCGTAGCCCCATATTGGGGGCTTCATCACGAATATCTCATCGATCTCCTCACGCATCTGCGCATCGCTCAAGAGATTTGGGACGTGGTGGTGATCGGAGACGTCGCCGATACCGCAGCAGGAGCCGATCTACACGACGCAGTCGAGTGGAACTTAGTCGTTCGAGATCAAGAAGCCGACCAGCGAGGGATCCAACACGTGAGTTATGTTCTCAGTTAGCTAGTTTAGTAAACAGTTTGAATGCGGATCATAACAAAAGTAGCAAAGAAAGTTTTTCCAATATTAACGCAGTGCCCGAATTCAATCCCGCGTTGAAAAATCAAACTATTTCTACATGGCTTACTAAAGTAAATGAATGCGCGGTATTGTATGGTTGGTCTGATCGCCAAATAATACACTATGCTCTTCCTAAATTAGCAGGAGTAGCAAAGCGTTGGTATGAGGGCTTACCTTCTGTTTTATTTAGTTGGGTGGAATGGCAGAATAAATTAAAAAATGCTTTTCCGTCACAAGAAAATTATGGTCAGATGTTGTCAGAAATGTTGGCAAAACGTGCCAAATTTGGTGAAAATTTAGAAGATTATTATTATGTCAAAATGGCTTTAATTAATCGTTGTGATATTATTGAAAAGAGAGCGGTAGAGTGTATTATACATGGAATAGATGATAGGTCCGTTCGGATGGGGGCTGAAGCGGCTCAATTCAATGACCCTGATAAATTATTAGTTTATTTACGTAATGTAAAAGTACATAAGCTAGATAAACCGTTTGTTAGTAAGAAAAATAACCAAGAATTTCAAAGAAACCCCGTATATCAGAATAGAAATTTAATTAAATGTTACAATTGTAAAGAGGAGGGGCATCCAGTTTCCAAGTGCCCAAAGCCATTAAAAAAATGTTCTAAATGTTCTGCTATTGGTCATTTGGAGGCTGAATGTCGTAGTAAAATTGTCAATAAGGATAATAAAACTATACTAAAAATAGATGAGTTGGCTAAAAATATTGATTTAGAAAATAATATACTTCAGTTATACAATTTTAATATAATTTAATATTTATTTTTGCGCTTCCACTGGAAAATTATATGAAAAATATAATGAGATATGATGCTATCTTTTAGAGCTTAGTAATATTAAAAGTTATTGTTTTGAGGCAAAAGTTGATCCGTCCAATGAGAACGACGTAAAATGATTAACCAATGAGAGAGTTGGTTGTGGGTGGGATATATTGATTATTGGAAGGATATATTGGTTATTTGAAGGATATATTGGTTATTTGAAGGATACATATTGGTTATTGGAAGGATATATATTAGTTAATGGAACGATATATTGGTTATTGAAAGGATATATGTTGATTAATGGAAGAATTATACAGGTTATGGAAGAATTTAGTAATTAATGGGATTTGAATTTGTTTTCAATTATATTGATTGTATAGTTTATTTTTGTTATTCAAAATATGTTGATGTTTATATAACTTATTTGATTATTACTTTATATTCTGATCACGAGGACGTGATAATTTGTCAGGATGGACGAATTTGTTAGATATTTGTATAAAAAGGATGCTGTTTTGATTTAAATTCCAATATTTTACAATAATTGTGTCACAAAAACACAAATCTTAAAAATATGTATAATTAATATTACTTTAGTTTGTTTATTTTTATGTTCTCGAAATATATAAATAATAAGATAATTATCTTTTAGAGCTTAGTAATATTAAAAGTTATTGTTTTGAGGCAAAAGTTGATCCGTCCAATGAGAACGACGTAAAATGATTAACCAATGAGAGAGTTGGTTGTGGGTGGGATATATTTCGTTAGTGGGGGTACAATCGTTTTCTTGTTGAACGGATCATGGCGATAATTCATTCTTGTTTGGAGTTTAAGAGTGTGAACATCATAAAGTTCTTACCTAAAAAGTGTTTAACAGTGCAATTTAAAAGTGTTTAGTTTTGTGAATTTATATTGGTTTTGGTGAAAGTATATTGGTGAATAAATTGTGAATTACTGAAGAACTACTCGGAGTTTTCCTTTTATCGGTTATAAAGGTAAAGAGGCGGTTTGAATTTTTATTGTTTTTAATAAATAAACATGTACATTTCCCAAAATTAAAAGTGAAAGTCAGTTTTACGGTTTTTAAAGAAACGTTCAAATATGCCAAATGAACTTCTACGGTCGCTAATCACTGAAATATACCGTACTGTCCTCAGCGACCGACAGTACGGTTTCCGCCAAAAACGGTCTACTGGGGATCTTCTTGTGTATGCCACACATCTTTGGAGCGAAGCCAAGCAGACAGGGGTAAGATCGGAGCTGGGTTAAGACCGTGTGCAAGTATACATTTCAGAAAGTAGGAGCTGGTAGAATGGACTCCGTTTGGTGGTGAAAAGACACGTATGTGTCTTGGTGGCGTCAAAAAAGACCATATTGGCTCCCCAACCGAAGACCGCCTGTAAGGTCACGTTATTCCATACAAAGATTGTTCGTTTACTAACGATGACAATTGTCGACAACCATCTTGTCTAGGGGGGCTGGTAATAAATGAAGTGATTTTTAATAATATTCTGAAGGTAATACCAAAAAATCACACTTTATTATTAGATGAATTTAGATCGGTATTTTATACACCTTTAGTACCGTTTACCTGCCAGAGCCACGGTAACCCAAACTTCATAATGGTACATCGTTCTTACCTGTGTTGGAAGCATGCGCTGACAAACTTCCAGCTTTTATAAAATAACGAAGGTCTGGGGTTCACGCGCTCTTAGGCCATTAACAAATACGGCGCTCAAGTTTTTTTTGACAGTTATGCACTGTCAAACTGTTTTACACGTTTAAAAAAATAAGAATGCTTCGTCTACCTACATACCACTCGCAGTAAGGTACAAACTTGACATAATCGCGATTACCTAGGTACGTCCTATCATAAAACTGTGCGGTAATGTAAAGTAAAAAGCACTAGTGCGTAATGAGCTGCATTATAATACTAAAAACGGTGCAATCAATGTGTTGAAAAAAATAGTAAATCTTAAAAAAAGTATAATAATAATAATAATAATCTTTATTACTCGATAGGAATTACATTATAATCACTTATATGGCTATGTTTTTAAGACATACTAGCATATACGTCACCATCTGTACTAGTTCGAAAACTGTATCACAGATGACGGCGCCCTCCATAGAGAATGACACAGTATACATGAACAGAACATAAGTTGTTTATTTAGATTTAAAGTTAAAAAAACAACTTATGTATTATGTATCAATTCTACAAAATGCTAAATGTACTACTATGGTCGCTAATCACTGAAACATCTAGTATAAAAATTCCTTGCTGAGGACTATATTATGAGAAAGTGAGTGACTGGAAATTATTATATATCGCGACACTGGCAGAAATAAGTCCTAATTTGGCGTAGACAGAGAGATCTTCACTCTACGTTTGGTCGCCAAACTTAAAATTATGAAGAAGACTTGGAAGAAGATTAATATTATGGCTGCATTCCGAATTACTGCTGTAATCGATTTGAGCGTGCTTAAACCCGTACCGAATTGAATAATGACAGTTAACCACGGAACAAAAAAAACGTATTTTTTGTTCCGTGCAGTTAACGATGTCCCGTGAAACGTCATAGATGACGTCATGACATGCGCCATCTTGCGCTCACACCGACCATGCCTTAAACTGATATCACCGTGAGCGCCAATGATATTATAATAGAGATATGCTACCCTCACACTAAGCGGCATTCAGTTATTGTTGAATTAGGTGAATGCGATAGATAATACGGAACGTATGGTACAGAAAGAGATAGCTTTATGTAGCCGCTAAGCAAAATTAAGACAATTGTCTGAATTTGTCTGCAACAATTAGCGTGCGTTAATGCGATATCTACCTCTTTTTATTATAATATCATTGGTGAGCGCTGTCAAAAGTGACGGCAAAATCTAATAAGATTCTTTCTTGGTTTTCTATTTGGCAAAGATACTTTTTATGATTTTATGAGAGAAAAATAATAAAAAAGCAGATATTCCTTTTTGCGAGTCAACTTATAAAATCAAATCAAAATCAAAATCAAAAAGTCATTTATTCAGTTTAGGCCCTAGTAAGGCACTTATGAACGTTATGTACATACAGTTGAATTTACCACCGGTTCGGAATACACTTAAACTGAGAAGACTCCGGCAAGAAACTCAGCAAGGTTTTTTTTTTTTTTTGTGGAAGATCTTTTAATATTACAGCTTTTTTTCCAAATACTTATACAATATATACATTATTATTTTATGCTTATTCGTACAATTGTCACTTAGCCAGGGGGATGCAAGTGCAGAGAGAAGCTACTACAACCATATATTCTTGTCTTCCACGTAATGAGCCACCTTATAGTAGGCTTTGTCAATTAACCTCTGCTTTATGAAATCTTTGAATTTATCATAAGACATTTTAGTTACTTCGAGTGGGATTTTATTATAGAATCGAACGCAATTTCCGAGAAAAGACTTATTAGCTCTAGATAACCTGAATCTAGGTGTCACAATTTTATCTTTATTTCTTGTATTGAAGTTATGGCGGCTACTATTAATTTCAAATAAATTTAAGTTTTTACGGACAAACATAATATTTTCATAAATAAAATAAAAGATATAAAGTGTCCTAGCGCATTGATAATTCAGATTTATTAATTAAATTCTCAAATGTTCTGTTTTGAATACTGTGAGCGCGATAACGGGCGTTCCGAATTGTTGATAGTTCTCAGCTGTCATAAGCGTGATATCTAATTCGGTACGCAAATTATTGCTGTGATCGATATTATCCATTTCGAAATGTACCCTATGTCTCGACTTTTTGGCGGGAACTTGCAGAGAGACGTTTCGGTTTCATTTTTATTTTCTTAGACTCGTGTATTTTGAGTTTTATTGCATATTATCGGTGGTATTTTATATGTGGTATTTATCACAGACATATGTCTGTGGTATTTATATATATATATATATAAATACCACAGATATTATTATTATATATATATATATAATAATAATAATATAATAATAATTTGTTTATTTCAAAATCAATATCATCATTACAAAAGCAAGGTTGGGGCCGCCTAGTAAGTTAATATAAACCTGTATCAGGAGACCCCGCTCTTCCATAACAAATATATCATATTCATTTATCCTAAATGGAAACAAACGTTTACAAAAAAGGTACATAATTCTATTTTAAAGTTGAAGTTAGTGACATTGGTGCCGATTCTGTTGTAAATCGCACTAAACTAATTTTAGTCACACCTCATCTCTTTCTTACGAACATAATTGAAAAAGGATAGAACATATTTTAAGTTGTCAAATTAATCTTTGCCATCTTATTTTGCGTGTATTTAGGCGTAACCGCGATAGATGGCGACTAAAATTATATTGAAAACAAGCATTGGACTAATTTGACAGGACTAAATTTCTTACATCCTTTTCTTATGTTCTTTGTTAGAAAGAGACATAGTGACATTAAAATTAGTTTAGTTGTGAACAACAGAATCAGGGCCAATATTAATGAAAATTATAATTTAATTTAATTTAACTATATTTGTAGCTAAAAATATGTGCGTGTGTGTGCTTAAACATGTGTGTATAAGTGTGTGGTTGTGAAGTGTGTGTGTGTGTGGGGAAATTAATGGGGTTATATATACAGGGTGTTGTTTTGGTCGGCGACAAGCGACCCAGGAGCGGTAGTACAAAATATATATTCCCCAAAAATGGACTTAATTCCATTAAATACTGTAAATATGTCGAGAAATACCTTATTCAATTTGAAATAAAATTACCGCAAAGTATGGTTACTAGGCTCGTGCACAGACTAGAGCTAGGCGCAAGCCGCCATCGCCCCACCCCTTTACTCCCTCGTACTCCCGTCGAGTATTATGTCTACACTTTAGCTTATTACATGATTTTCAAAAAAAATTTTTTTTATTTTTGTTATTAAAAAAAAATAAAGTATTTTTTTTATATTTTTTTTAGCACCACTATCATTTGTATTATCGACCCTGAGTCGCTCGTCGCTGACCAAAACAACGACCTGTATATATATATATAAAGATCAATCCATGGCACCAGTTTAGTGAAATGAAATGAATCATGTGTATCGTGCCTTTTCAAGTTGTCTCAAGAAGTCGTGAAAAGTTTTAGTACAACCACCATTGTACTAACTAAAACATGACTTTAAGACCGGCCGCATACTATAAGAAATTTTCTGTCAGAAATTCGCTTGCTCATACATTTTTGGACGTCAGACACGTCAGAATTTTCGGATAGTATGCGGGGTCTAGAACAAAATGTATGGGGAAAGTGCCTTCCGGCGGGCGTCCGAAAATTTCTGACAGAAAATTTCTTATAGTATGCGGCCGACCTTATGGACGGTGACTGACCACGGCTAGTAATGATTGAACTAAAATATTGAACCATAGAAAACATATGTAGTCTGTGGGAGCAATCTATTACGTGACGGTTACGCGTCCCACTCTCCCTTGTTCTGCCCCCTCCTTCGCCTTGCAAGAGCGGCCATTTTGTGTCGATTACGTCATTGATGATGGCTGATCATTCATTGTAATCAATCAATAATTCAGTCTTGATTAGTGTTATCAAATACTGAAATACTGCAAGTTATCCACGAAAGAGGACGTTATAAATCTACTGTTAATTTACGCAAGGACATTTAAACATTAGTGCTTACTTACGACAGGACGTTTTTAGATTTTTTTTATTATAATAGTGCATAGTGAGTAACCTAAATTTTTGAAATGTATTCTAAGTATTGTATTCCAAATTGTGATTCTAAAAGAGAGGATACCAAACTTCACAAGTATACATCTCACGAAGACCAAAGAAACAAGTGGCTTGACTCAATAAACAGAAGTTTGTCCAGCAAAATCTGGCATTAAGAAGACTTACTATCCAACTCTATTTTCGGTAAAGGAAATTGAGGATGATATTTCCTCAAAAGCATATGATGACAAAGGTATGTTTGTAACATCTTAATTCCCAAATACCTAACTTAAACTTTAGAATTATATATATTAATGCATAATACTTAGTATAAGATTATCTGTCGCTATAACTATTAATAATTTTCCTATTTTTTTCAGAACACAAACCTTCATGTCACTAATATACATGTAAAAGGCACTACGACCTTACATACTGTGCATCACCAAAAGTACAATCCACTGTACCTAAAGCATAACATTCCACTTTCTGGTAAATATTTGTTCTTTTCCACTTGAACTATTATTGATTAAGAGAATGAACACTTTAACAGTTATAAATGTTGTTTCCGTGTATTTAAATAAAGTTTTACAATTATATGATAAATAAAACATTAACTGATGATACATAATTTGGATCGGCTGAATTACCTTAGTGGTTATAATTCAACCCCCAATGCAAACAATGGGGTGCTATACGTTTAACATATGTATCTGTCTGCGCCAATGTAGAGCTCTAATGGACTGTTTTAAATGTTATTTTTTATTGAAAGCTAGTTCTTAGCTATATTTTCACCTGTTATTAAGTTGTTTCTTGCCGGAGTCAGTCTCAGTTTAAGTGTATTCCGAACTGGTGGTAAATTCAACTGTATGTAACGTTCATAAGTGCCTTACCAGGGCCTAAACTGAATAAATGACTTTTTGATTTTGTTATAATAAGGCTGGACAGCTTGTTAAGTTGATAAATTTTAATGTGTTTACAGATCTTTGTCATATGCCTTCAACATCCACTTCTGTGACTGCTTTGCCACATGCAAGACAATTGGAACAAGCCACTGGTAAATTTAATCATTTTAATATATATTTTTTTAAGCCGACATTGAAATTTGGTTGTTTTTTTAAGTTGTTACCTCATAACTATGTCTTTATGAACCGATTTGGAAAATTCTTTTTTGTTTGGAAGAGCACACTTCCCGTTTGTTTCCATTGACATCAGGTTAGGATTTGATTACTTTTTAGTGTACTTTGAAGTCGGTTTATGTTTTTTGTAAAACAGTTTTATTCTGTAAAGTGCATAATTTTATAACAATGTTTGTTCTTCTCAGATCAACATGAATGTAGCCCAGCAGGCTACATTCGTGTTGATCTGAGAAGAATTCTGTCGTTTAAGTATGTAAGACGCCTTTTGTATTGAATGCGAACTGTGTTGTACCACTGGTTTTAAAATTTACTTATAAACAGATTTTTCACCATTGGCTGAAACTATGTCCAATTATTTTCACATTACTGTCAACCTTATTTACTTATTAAGTTGTTATAATAAGGCTGGAAAGCTTGTTAAGTAAATGAATTTTAATGTTTTTACAGATATTTGCCATGTATAAATTTCCGGTAACATATATACCTATATTATATAGATTATTGTGTGTTTATTTTTTGTAGGTTATTGTTATTTTTTTATTATTTTCATGTTATTTTTTCGTCTGTATTAACGCTTAGGTATATGTTTTTTTATTGTTAATAATTGGAAAAATAGCGAATATAGTCAGATTGTCCAAAATATATAGTGTATATGTATAAGTGTCATCTGGGGCCTGAAATGAATAAAGGGCTTTACTATGAATATTTATTTTATTTCTCTGTCCCAAATATCAAACAAATACAAAAAAGTTTTGAATGGCTAGGTACCTACTAAATATTTAGTAGGCTGTTGAATTCGGATTCTTTAGCCTCCATACTTCGGTCAATAAAAAATCCTACACACGAACCGAAAAAATTAAAAAAAAAAAAACTGTCATGTTCTGGATTGCTCTAAGGTTAAAAATGAATGTACTGGACATGTCCGTCTGATGCGTAGTATCTCTACTTAGTTTGTGGTGACTGACTGAGGTGAGGACTATGTGAAAGAGATTTATTGTGACTAGAACTTAAAATATAACTGGAAAATGGCAAAATACATAAGCCGTGTGACGCCAACATATTAAAAAAGAACAACTAAGAGTAAGATCGCGTTTATAAACGGTTTATATTATATATGATAACATTTTTTCGGGGTTAATTACTTTATACCCGGGGATACAGTACTGTAGTCTCCAGTATACAATAGTAGTTTTTGAGGCTAGCTAATGCCGAGTATTGCCGAGCAAAGAGTACCTTTTTATATGCCGAGCCTCTTCTGGAAGTTATTTTAGCTGCCTATTGTACCAACGTAGTAATTGGGTCTGAGGCACTCTGAGGTACCAACCAATGTTTTTTATAACCAATGAGTGTTTGTAAATATTATGCTACAAGCATGAATCTATAAAAATATATTATAGATTCATGGCTACATGAATCTACAAAAAAGTCTGGCTAGGCTACAAGTTATATGTACGAAAGGTACTTACGTACTTACCGTTAAATATTTCATCCTGGACTTTCGTTCCTTCCATTGTTTTTACAATCACGACAAAACCGATATTTTAATTTATAGAAAGAATCGAGCTTTACTGATTGGTAAAGTAATTCAATTATTTGATAAAATGCTGACTTTTCGTATTACAGGTGCATAATTTGTGGGCATAAGTCAAAGCTGTGACATTTACATGCAAAACTTCAACTGTAAATAAATTAGGGAAGTGGCCAGTTCTTTTGTTACCTATGTCTTCATCTACTTTGCAATCAGAAGATGACTGTCAAACTAATGATCCAAATGACTTATTTCCGATGGCAATTGAATCATTGCGTTTTCCATTAGATAACTCTATGCAAATTGTATTCACTGGTTACTTCAATGGTTTCAATGTGGAGGTGAGGTCTGCTGAGGAGTCTACTCTGTTGTATCACATGGGTTATTTTGGAAAGGGCTCTGTCTCGCGATCACGACCCACCTTAGCACAACGGGACGATTCACCACAGATAATGAGGAAGAGGCAATTTATCAAAAGGAGCTACTGGTATAAAAAGTTTGGTAGTTCTGAAGAGTCATCAGAAGCAGATTTGTTTTTAAAAGAATGTGACCAATTGATTGCACAAATTATATGTGACAAAGAAAAACAGTCGAAAAAGGATGTGATAGATTTGGTGTCTAGTGATGAAGATAACAGTGATGATAATAATTTGAGTACTATTGATAATAGCAGATCTTTTCATGACCACAACAAAGATGACATTGTAGTAATTGTGCCAAATAGTGACTCTGAGGAAGACGATTATTTTGCCAATATAAAACCTAAATGCTGTATCAATAAAATCAAAGTTCAAGAAAAGTTAATGCTGACTCTACAAGAAGCATTTTTCTTGACATTTGGTCTTGGTTGTTTGCAAATAGTGAACTGTGATAATAATTTATTGAAAATAGAACAATGTTGGGATGTTTTTACAAAGGCAGATAGAGAATTCATTCCAAAATATGTTGTGTATCATTATTATAGGTCTAAAGGATATGTTGTGAAGCCAGGAATCAAATTTGGAGGTGATTATTGTAAGTTTTTGTATTCATTATAATCAATTACAATAATTACTAACTTCATAAAATTCTAAAAGTGATTTGTTTTAGTACTCTACAAAGAAGGTCCTGGGATAACACATGCTGATTTTATAGTAGTAATAAAATATAATAATGATTGTTTTGATTGGAATACCATACTTGGACATATTAGAATGGCTACCACAACAGTGAAGGTATTTATATCATATGCTTACAACGGTCTAATTAAATAAAAGTTTGTCTTTCTTAAAGTAGATGCAAGCACAGTAGTTTTGTTGTTTAATATTATGTAGAGGTGATAGAGTGAAAGTGATACACATATCTTTTATCAGAGCAGTGCACAATTACAGCACTCTGTCTTAGCCCTAATGATGTGCTTCTGGAAGTTACAGTAACCATACATACTAAGAACAAAAAATAAATAAAATGCCAGCTAAAATAATGTTCTTTTTTTAGGAGATATTAATGGTGGATGTTATAAATCCCAATGGCAACATAAAATTACCTGAAGATCTAAGCACCTACAGTGTACGGGAAATGGTACTGACAAGAAATATACCAGTAGCAATAAATAATGACGACTAAACATTGATTTGCATTTATTTATTAACACTACATAATTTATTAACATATTAGAAAACCTGTAAACATAACAGTTTTTTTAACTTAAGCTCTTTTAATAGGTTTTTTGATACCAGTTCTTCTATATTCACTTCTTTCTTTCAAATATTCCTCAGTACATAAACCTTTGAATTCATCATTTTGATACCAAGTGGAGAGGCAGTCTTTTAGTGCAGAGTTCTCATTTCTGCATTTCACAACCATTAACAGTGATGAGTCTTTACAACATTTTTCAAATTCAAATACTTCTTTAATACATTTTTGCGTTTTAGCTTTATCCCTGATAAGTTTTGGTATTAATACCTCCACTTCTACTCTTCTGAGACTTTTATCATCTGGATCACCTGTGGAAAGTGAGTGGGTCAGATTTTGCTTGCTCATTTATACACATGTAAATGTTATTATAGGTAGAAGAAACAGCATTTTATGCAAATGCATAATAAATAGTTATAGATAAGCAATTCATGTTCCAAACTTACATACAAAATGGGATAAAAGAAATGATTTTAATGTGGATAACAGATTTACTATTTATTTATGGACCAGAAAGCAGACATGCAGGTCCGAGATATATAAATTGAAAATGAGTCGTTTATATCAGTCCGGCTGGTACTAGCAGCCGCGGCCTGCTCGCTCGCTACGCTAACTTATTTTAGTGCTTACATATCCAAAATAAATGTAAAAATAGGTGGTCTAAGGTATAGTAAAAACTCACTGTGATCACTTTATCAGTATATTTAAAAAAAAATGTTATTATTACCTAGACCATGCGGGCCCTGAGAAAACCTTTCTGGTAATACGGATTTGGTAGTCATGTTATTTTATTACAATTAGAGATGATATTGTGTTCTGCTTGCACTTCGAAGGCAAGGTCTTGTTGTATTTATTGAATTGAAAAAATATTTTTCTTACGATCAATTCGATTCAATAGGTCGAGTTTTTGATAATGACATTGACATTTGCCGGAGGGTGACTAGCTCAAAAATCAGCGTTGCCAGAGTGACTTCACGATAGGATACGCGCAGCACCTAAAAATAGTACGAAAATTAACTTTTGAGTACGCAGTGAATAAAAAATTATTCAAAGAATTTAGTTTATTCATTGCATTTTGTAAGTGCCGTTTGTGCACCAAAAACGAAGGAACCACAAATAGGAGACACAAAACATCGAAAAAATAACAAAGAAGCGCAATGATGACGTTAATTTTGTTTGAAATCTCCTCCGCCAATTTCCCACCACCGACAATGTGGCTCTACCGCGTAACTTTGGTGGTAATCGTAACGAACACCATTAATGAATTTCATCCAATCAGGGCCCACGAATGGTCATCGTCGGGTCGTACCGCGTGCGCGTCATTGGATGAAATAATTAATGGTGTTCGTTACGATTACCACCAAAGATACGCAATAGACCGGGATTGGCCAATTCAAGAACACGATGCAGTGATTGATCTTTACTGTTCAAAATCAGTGCAAAATAACTGTCTAGTTGCGGAATTGGATTGCTTGGTATAATATTATTTATTTCTCCCACATATGAGCAGATAGTGTACTCTAAAGGGATTATTCCTCTTATGTATTCTATATATCTACCCCCTTATTCATAATAAAGTTATCAATCGTTGATTAGCTAAAATTCCGAAGTCTTTATCTGACACTTGACATTTGGTGATCGCAAGAGTGAGACGGGCACACTATTACACTGATTTAGTTAAAAAGCGATTATGAATAAGGGGGCTATACTATTCCTGTACTATAAAGGAAAGAAAATGCAACATGGAATTAAATAAAACAATCCGGGGTTGCTAGTGCTACGTTCAACTATGTTATTTTTTGCTTGACAGTTTTTTTTGTAAATTTTGATATTGTTTTTTTTTTCCTTGACTATAAAATAGTACGCAAATTGGCGGAAGAGTACCTGAGAACGCTATCTAGCGAAATAGTACGCAATGCGTACCCTAATGGCAACGCTGTCAAAAATGGCGAATTTGCCTGACACTGGCAAAAAATCTGCCAAACCCAACACCAGACAATGACAAAAATATGCCATCATATTATTGCCTTCATGCGAATTCCCCGTCCCCATAAAATATAATAAATATTGCAAAATGCAACATCAGGAACCTCCTTATCTCTAGAAATCCGAGAAGAAAGCAAAGGATCTTGTTCCCACTCGTCGCTAGTATTTTCTCTTCATCATTCATGATGCCCGCCGGAAGGCACTTTCCCCATACATTTTGTTCTAGACCCCGCATACTATCCGAAAATTCTGACGTGTCTGACGTCCAAAAATGTATGAGCAAGCGGGCGTCCGAAAATTTCTGACAGAAAATTTCTTATAGTATGCGGCCGGTCTAAAGGTACGCGTCCACTCTCGGCCACTCGTTCACACCGGCTGTAATGCACACATAGCATGCAAAAAAATTCACAAATCCAAACTTCTCTAGAACTCACACAAAGTCGCGGTTATAAAGTCTCTTTGCGGTCTAGTTTGCATAGTGCCATTTTTGAGCTTGAGTTACGTTTCTTGTCTTTTATTATTCGTAGAGCTTGTCGTAGAGCAAACAAAATAACCGTGAAACGCACCCAAGTAAACTTTCGTTCGCCGCGTTGGTTGGTGCACTTGATTATTAGAATCGTCTATATTCTAGCAATTGCTAGCAATAGCATGATGAATTATTTGATTTCTTCTTTCTTTTCTTAACAAATAGAAATGAAGATTTTTATGAAATAAATGTATAATAAATGTAAATATATAAATAAATGTATTATAGTATTAGTGTCGTTTTAAACACAAAATAAGATAATGTTACTTTTCTCTTTTTGAGCTCGCTCATGTTTCTTTTGACTATTGGCCACTGGCAACACTGCTCCCTGCCTTCATGTCATTCCATGAGGTTGCATTTTCTACGTAAGCTGTCAGTACCTACCTAATTCACTATTTTACAAATTGTGTCTAATCGTTCTTTGTGTATCTTTATATTCTCGAATAATTTGTATCTTGCGATAAAGTTGATCCGTAATACATATTTATTACACTATATGTTGTAAGTATACAAAATAAGGAAGAAGTTCAATGAATAAAAGTTACATTTTCCTGAAGTGCCGAGTGCTATTATAGTTCGTGGTTGGGATACTGAATCTTATGATAATATACTTTATTTTAGAGTATAGAAGTCACTGAAAAATGGATCGTCTTCTGCGCCTCGGAGGAGGTATGGCAGGTCTGTCTCAGGCACCGCCACCTACAGATGCTCCGGCAGTCGACACCGCCGAACAGGTTTACATCTCGTCGCTGGCTCTCTTGAAAATGTTGAAGCATGGCCGCGCTGGCGTGCCCATGGAAGTCATGGGTCTTATGTTAGGTAAGCCTTAGTATAATACTTGTTATAAAAGTGAAACAATTTATAGGTATTGAATTAAAGACCGCATCAAAATCCGTTGCGTGTTTTAGGAGTTAGGACTAAGTTTACTAAGTTAGTGATGACAAAGCAACATTTATATATTCTCACTTCATGTGAAAGCCAACAAATTATCATCACATGAGTACCAGAAGTTATAGAATCAGCGGGCGGAGAGCTTTTTATGCCAATGCATCAGCTTGGCTATCCAAAGACGAAACGCTGCCAGCCTGCTGGGAACCTTGCTGTTAATTGGAAGCAGCGGCAGGCTTGAGGAAATTTTCTCAATATAGATTGTAATATGTACATATTTGTTGTAAACAAAAGTTAAAGTTTAGAATCAGAACATTCAATATACATAAAAATCATTGATTTTTGTTTATTTGGGTTATTGTGCAGAGTACGAGGAATGTTTCTGATATGTTGTTGCAAAGTAGATAGGCATTAGCTATCAATATTGTCTTTTCAATACATTTGTATCAATGCTAAATTAATTAAAAGTTTATGGCTTGATTTTATTATAATTTCCTATTCTGGTATATAGAAATGACTGCTATAATTAGCTAAGAATTCCTAATGTGATTTCAGGTGAATTTGTGGATGATTACACAGTCCGTGTGATAGATGTGTTTGCAATGCCCCAGACTGGTACTGGAGTATCAGTAGAAGCTGTTGATCCCGTCTTCCAAGCTAAGATGTTGGATATGCTTAAGCAGACTGGGCGCCCTGAAATGGTTGTAGGATGGTAATACACTTTTATCTATCACAATTTTTTAGAAATGATATTATTTTAACTTATCCTATAATAATGCTTGGGAATTAATTACTCAGTTGACAAGTCATTCACTTATATTTTTTTGTTGTCTTTTTGTAATGAATGCACTCCCAAACCATTGTTCTAATTGCAATGAAACTCTTGCATGTGTGCAGTCAGTGAGTGTGAAGGTGTAAAAACACAGAATTCGATTGCTTGTTAATACGACTCAAAGGATTATTCCTCAATGCCTGGATGGAAAAAAATACTGTTTTCTGCATTCCAATAGCTCAACTTATAAAAAAGGAAATTCCACACAATATAAACAATCAATTATTTCAGGTACCATTCTCATCCTGGATTTGGTTGCTGGTTATCAGGTGTTGATATTAACACCCAGCAGTCATTTGAAGCATTATCAGAGCGTGCTGTAGCTGTTGTTGTTGATCCCATTCAATCTGTGAAGGGCAAAGTTGTCATTGATGCATTCCGTCTAATCAACCCCAACATGATGGTGCTGGGACAGGAACCCAGACAGACCACATCTAACTTGGGTCATCTACAAAAACCGTCAGTACAAGCTCTCATCCACGGACTCAACCGTCACTACTACTCCATCAGTATAAACTACAGAAAGAATGAATTAGAGCAAAAAATGCTGTTGAATCTTCACAAAAAGTCCTGGATGGATGGTCTCACTTTGTCAGATTACAAAGACCACTGTATAATAAATGAGACCACTGTAACAGATATGCTAGAGTTGGCTAAAAATTACAACAAAGCTTTAGAAGATGAGGAAAAAATGACGCCTGAACAGCTAGCCATTAAGAATGTAGGCAAACAGGACCCCAAGAGGCATTTAGAGGAGAAGGTCGACGTTCTGATGTCAAATAACATAGTCCAGAATCTAGGTGCGATGCTCGACACTATGGTGTTCAAATGATCTTGGTGTGACAGTTTATTTTCAGTTATGAGTTAAGGCTATAGTAAAGTGGAAATAAATGAATCCAGTCTTAAAGCATGTCCATTCATGGTTATGATACATATGTACTAATTTACTTAATTGATAAATAAAACAATTCTTTTTTAATCATATTGTATTGTTTTAATAGAACAGTCTATGAGGAGCTATTTGTTGGCGAATGTTCACTAGCCTTTTTTCAACTGTTGGATAATGGTTCAGGTTAGCAAAATCTATGTCGAACATGGGTGTTAGACTTTTCTGCGAATTTACGATATCTTTTATGATACGTTTCACTTTAATGAATGCTTCGTTGGGATTGTGTGTGTCTACCTGTAATATATATGTATTCCATTAATATCTGCCAATTTTTTTATGAGTATAAATTGTAAAGGCTGATGGCTAAACGACCGCAATCCTGTAGTTTTTTTGCGTGTCGCGTATTTACTTTCCCTTGCATTTTGATTTCCTACATACCCTATTACAGTACTCCACCAAATCAAAATCAAAAGTATTTATTCAGTTTAGGCCCTGATAAGCACAGCTGATAAGGCACTTATGAACACCACCCACACACCACCGCGCTTTCTTCACAAAGGAGGTGGATTTACATAGCACTAGAAATTTTAGAACCTCCGCAAGATTGTATAATTGAAACCTGGCTGAAATCTAAAATCTAATGGACCGGTTGGCATGGTTGCTTAAGATTCTACCTAACACGCCAAAGGTCGTAGGTTCAATTCCCACACAGGACATGCATTTGTGTGCATGAACATGTCTGTATGTCCTGAGTCTGGCTTTAATTATGAAAAGTATGTACCTATTTACAAACAAAAAGTAGTAGGTAGGTTTCCATAGTACAATCTCTGCGTAGTTTGGGATCAGATTACCGTGTGTGAAGAATGTCCCAGGATGTTTATTTCTCTATCTAGATCATTTATTGTATAGGAGTACCCAACTGATAAGGCGCGTCGTGGATCTTTGTTCGCACATATATATGCTAAACAGAGCAAATACACTTTTGTTGCAAATATTGTACTTACAGTATCCCAAAAAAGGCCAGGGTACTTCATATGTATACCTTCATATTCATCCCTTATGGTTGTTGTAACACATTCAAATGGCATCTATTGGAAATAATATACCTATTTAAGTCATGGAAAATCTCACTAAATAAGCTTTATTAAAAGAACTTAATTTTTTTTATTATTTACCTTGCGGTATAAGTCCATTTGACGAATCATGAAGTCTGGATCATCGATTTTTGTATCATGACGTGTTGAAATTTCAGCTGCTAATGAAAATAAATAGGTACCTACGTCAGGGTTCAAAAATAAATATTAAGGAAGTACTCGTAAGTACGTACGTAAGTTGAGGAATAATGGTAAATGCAACAAAAATCTTTTTAAGAGAGGTAGAGCATAGCGTTTATTCGCTCAAAGAGCAGCTCGACTGGGGATGTACCTCCACCTTACAGAATACCGCAGCCAAATAACTTTATGTTGTGTAAAGTTGTGTTCCTGCGCGTGAGTAAGGTCGCCAGAGCTCATTGGGGAGGGGGGAAAGGTCGGTAACGCGTGAGCGATGCTTCGTGTGTTGCAAGCGTCCATATGGCTACGGTAACCGCTTACCATCAGGCGGGCCGTATGCTTGTTTACCGACTTAGTCGTATAAAAAAAAAAAAAAAAACAAAAAAATACAATCTGATCAAAGATTTTGAATGTACAAAATACAGATCAGATAATATACAGATCGAAAGGCGAAAAAAAAAAGAGTTAGTGATTTCAATGTCTGAGTAAAAAATAGAATTGTCTTACATACCTACATACTTATATTTACTAACATTTGACCAGATAAACATGTTACACATTAAATCATGCATACACATATTATTAATCATGGGTGGGTATTGAACCCACGAATTGTGTTATGGTACTTAAGGTATTACCTCGTACACAATTTTTAATTCGCTACCGTTGTAAGTAACTGAAAATATTTTTATGAACTTTAGCTGCTAATTAGTTTCTCTACCCACAGGCAGCGGCAGCAGATACCGCCTATATCTGACTAATTAATATATCTTACACGAGGAGCAAACGATGTCACTGGTTTGGGCTATGCCTGTCTCCGTGAGGAATGCGAACCAAAGATCCAGGTCGTCTTGGGAGCCTCCAGAGCTGCAGACCCGTTGTCCGCGCGTCGCACACGGAAGCCGCGTGCTGATCGATCGATGGGCTTTATAAGCTTGTTCATCTGCTTGTATAATTGCTGGCTTAAATTAATGGCCTCCACGTCATTCAAATGTGGTATTTTTTTACTTTACGGAACGAACGGGACTAGGGGATAATTATCACTAAATATTGAAGTTAGCAAATACATGAAGAAAAAAGGAACTACGTACTACTACTGTTGCTACACTAACGGAGTACAATAAGCTAAACTTAGCCATGCTACTACATTTACAGGAACGGCTAAATAAGGCTACGGCTACGATACGGCTACAGTAATGCTACGACTACGGCTACGACTACGGCTGAGGCAAAAAGCTACGGCTACAACAACAGCTACGATTATAGCTACGTACTATGACAGTATAACATTGGGTACCTACCTACTGACTATAGATCAAGGTATAGTTAGTTGCCTGCGCCCTCGTGAAAGTCATCACCCAGAGACATCTATTCTTTACTAGGTAACTATGACTTACTTTCTTTTTCATGTTGTGGTTCAATGAGCATACCCAAAGTATCTGGTTTATGGTTGACATTTACTGTTTCAGCATTATCTTGCGATGTAAAAGTTACAGATTTCGATGACTTTGCACTATCTGGAACCATAGACAAACCAATATTAATGAAATAAAAACTAGTATACGAGTATCACACTAAAGTTACGCTCTTCGAAGCATATCATATGTCATTCTATGCATGCAGCCCGTCGAAAAAAATACCCTTCAAGTTGTACAATGCTATCCGTGGCTTGTACAATAATGTGTTTGCTCTAAAGCAGGGCACATAATACTAGCGAGGTTCAGGGCGATGTTGGGGCGGTATGTTTTCGGAGGCGGTACCAACATAACTGCCCGTACATGTCGTTGCTGTGACCTCTATGTCTCAGGTAACACAATAACACTTAGATTATTTTACTTTATAAGGAGTATCTAACAATACATATCAGTTATCTGGTTTCCATAGATGAGGTCTGCTTAGTTTGGGATCAGATAGCCGCGCGTGGAGAATTTTTCAAGAATTTATATTTTTGCTACTAAATTATAAATACACTTTATCTAAGCACACTGATTGTGCCGGTTAGGTTCTAGGAAAAACCTTACACGCACCCACCGTAAGATATTTACAAGAACCATTACTCGGCCCATTGCTAAATTTCGGAATATATCTCTGGTTTGAAAATTTTATATCTATGTTATTATTTTATATTTTTGTACCTTTCCATGTCGATGACGCGTATCTGCTAAAATCAACACTTTTAGGTTGGGCAATACTTGGGTGTTTTTCTTGTTTCATTTTAGATGGACGTCCATCGTTGATTCTGATTTAACAGTTAAGTTAATTTAATATTCATTTAATTGTAAAAAATAATTAAATTAATAAGACTCTTACCTTTTTGACTGATATGAATTTTGACCATTTACGAAGCTAACATATTCATCGCCGGTGCCTTGCGATTCTTTGTAAAGCGAATATAGACTTGTATCATTTTGACTACCCTTGTCTTGAACTCCCTTAATAGCTTCTTCTAGAGAAGTGGCACTCTGATGATAAGTAAAAAGAGTCGTTAATATAGCTATTTTGGCAGACGAAAATATGGATTACACCTACACTCATAAATGAATTGACAGAAACTTAATTAGTATAATACTTCTTAAAACAAAACATATGGTGTAGCAGACAAAATGTTTTTAATATTACACATGTTAAAAATATGTATAACGAAACAAGGATAAGTTTCAGGATAGATCCAGCATAATTATGTGCTTTCTAATTTAATTTAAGGATCTTGCAATTACTTTCATTCTTAAGTTACCTTCGGTTAATTAACTGTCGACCAACTGCAATACTAACTGCTGAGATTTTCCAAAAAAATAAAACCTGCAGTAATTTATTGATTATTCATAATATATTGATGATACATTCAACTAACAGAAGTGAGTAGAGCAAGGAGATTGACACCTCTTGCGAAGTCTCTGACCGCTTGGCGAGCTTCGCTGTCCATCAAAAGGGAGCATTCAGATTCTATTACAAACTCACTTTTTTCTTTTTCGTCCGGCAAACACTGAAATAGTTTATTTCAAATGTATTCTGTAAGTATTTAAAATTCTTATCTACAATAATAAATTGAAATGTATCAAATCGAAACCTAAAAGGATTACGTGGAAGACA
Source organism: Polyploca ridens (assembly GCA_951394255.1). Taxonomy (NCBI): domain Eukaryota; kingdom Metazoa; phylum Arthropoda; class Insecta; order Lepidoptera; family Drepanidae; genus Polyploca; species Polyploca ridens. The sequence goes on from OX596258.1 coordinate 7,377,278, forward strand.
AAAGCTACGGAGAAAGCTTATAGATTCAGTATGCTGTAGGATTGGGCAGCTTGATGAGGCGATGACTGATGGGAATGATGCGGTAAGCTCGCTATATCGCTAGCTCGTTGTGAAATTCTATTGGGAACTCCTATATATGTTCTGCAATGGATGGTCACGTCCCAAATTTCTAAAACGTCGAGTTGTTCTATCTCAATTAACTTAATAACATACTGGTTAGAATATTTACCAAAATAATTTCATTGAGAATACCCGTGATTATAATCCGACCTGAGAGCAAAACTTGCAGGGTAGATCGCTCCAAAGGTGCCTCGAGGGACATGCGATGCTTATTGGCCATGTTACGAAACCTACATAATTAATTGTTATTTAGTACCTACGTAATTAATTCAACGTAATTGACAATTCAATTTAAATATTAAAGATATTATAGAGATATAAAGTGCAATAAAGTGGTAATATAAAAGCCTAGAAATGACCTAACCCAAAACCAACGCATCATAAAATTACTGAAGATATGATAAGTATTGTCCTATTCTGAGCCGTAAGTTTTCGATTGAAATAAAATAAAATACTCTGATTCTTTATAGATAAAGTAAACTAGATTAATTAAATTTCTCTTTATCATAACATTTAGCGGGCTTACATCTTTCGCTCTTGTTGTCTTTTAGCCAAATCTCGTTTATTAGAAGAGTAAGTCAGAATGAAGTAAGGTCGGCGGCCGCGTAATTTTAACATTAAAGCTCCGAGTAGATCCATACTGACAATCGTTACTTTTCCATCGCTAATGAAGGCTTCTTCCCGACCTAAAAATATTCGTACATAAATTAAAATCTAATTTTGTTTTTTTAAACGACTAAGTCGGCGAACAAGCATACGGCCCGCCTGGTGGTAAGCGGTTACAGTAGCCCTATGGACCCTTGTAATGCCACGGGTGTTGTATTATAAGGGAACTTGCATTATCCGGGGTATCATTCGCGCATTGCTTACCTTTCGCCTTCCCTAATGAGCTCTGGCAACCTAACTCACACACATAACATTGTTATTTGGCTGCGGTATTCTGTAAGGTGGAGGTACTTCCCCAGTCGAACTGCTCTTTGAGCAAAAAATGCTATATACTTTTTGTGTTGTGTGTCTGAAATTTCTGTTTAATATGTATAATATATTAATTATATATTATAACAGATTCTAATTTAAATTTTCTTGCTTAGAACAACATAGTTTGTATTCTTAGTTGGAATAACATTCCGGATATATTTTATTAAGGTTAAGAGGAACACGTACTAAGACCGTAAGATTCACCATCCATCTCGCTGTAGGTAAGGAACTCGCCGGCAAGTAAGTAATCGTCAAACTTGTTCCTCGTGACTTCTATATAGTGTCCAAGAGTGTGATACGGCGCGGTTGTATGCTGAACGCCCAGCTTTATGTGCGAGCTGCACTCAGCTGCTAGGCGACGCGCTAGACTACCTACCATATTTAATTAAAATACATTAGTATTTCAGCAGGATTTATGACAATGTAAACCTTGGTCGTCATCAGGACGCGACTAATGTATTAGGTAAGAAGTATATAAAAAGGTATACATTAATACCCAGCTTATATTCATCGATTGAGGTAGAGTTAACATCGTTGTTGTAATCCTGTCGTTATGCCTTTTCTGTCAACTGAATAATGAATCAGATTTACCTTTGCCGACTGCTTCGTCACCCACTAGAACTACAATGGGCACTTCAGTGGTGTCAGCGGGCGGAATGTACGGTGAAACTTGTGCTCTCGACAGTTGTTCTATGTACAGTAGACGCAGTAAGCGACGAGTCGAAAATGCTGTCACGTCCGGCGACATATTCATTTTTAGCGTTCGCTAAAATATTGATTTCATGCAGAAAGACATTCATGTGATAGCAATATAATTTAATAACTTGTTTTTTTCATATTATCTATAATATAAATGTTAAAGTTTGGATGTCTAGATGTTTGCTTGAATGTTTGTGCCACAATCACGCATAAACGTCTGAACGGATTTGGATTAAATTTGGCACACATATAGTATATGTTCTGGATTAATACGAAGGATACTTTTTACATGGGAAAACATTAAAACACATTGAAGGTTTTAAATACCTGTTCTACCGGATCAATTTCTTGAGCGTCCAGATTGAGCAGTATCGGAAAAGTATTGACAACAACGTCTTTGTAACCTGGCGTTGAACAAATAGGATTGGCGCGAAGGTCAAGGACAATCAGCCTCCGCATTTGTCTCATGTACACTGCGAGCTCGAGGAGTAAACCCAGCCGGTTGTTGCGGGCGTGTACCTCGCGAAGTCTACGCAATAGGTTTACAACAATGTGGTTAGTAGTAGGTATAATGAGTAATTCAATGACTTTGTGTAAAGTCACGTAGATTTATTTCGTAGGCTTCGTAGCTCTTTCGTAGCACTAACATGCATCCATGTTTAGGAGAATTTTGCTGTAGTCGAAAATATTTAGTGACCAATGGATAGACCTTTAATCTATTAGAAGTTTGTTGCAATATATTTCTTAAATTTTATTTTTTTCAAGTACCGATTGGAAATTGCTTAACCTGGGGTTATGTAATGTTATTTGTGAGGATGGGCTCGGTTAAATTTTGGTTGCATAGAAACGCAAACGCAAGTCAATTACCTTATACAACCCGAGAACATTTTCATTGAAGTGAGATTATTCTCATTAAGATTGAGAAATTCTAAATGGAAAAGTGTCCAGAGCCCGACTAGTGGACCAAATTCAAAGTTCGATATGTTATTATAGGACACGTCCAACCAAAGCAGGCGGAGGTTATTTAGATTCTCAAGGCGTTGAATATGATTGAAGGATAGGTCTAGGCGACGAAGGTACCTGAAATTGGTAGATAGGTAAATAGTTAAAATCTAATAATATCTAATAATATATATAAAATGCTTTTGTGGGTACGTAAATACGCAGTTTTCTCAATCACCACCAACCCCAATCAACTTCCCGTTAGGGTGGTAAATACCCCTTGGTCTCCAGGTGGTAGTAAGGGAGTTTGGTCGCGGTGGGTGGAAGGGGGTGGTTGTGGGTGGCGAAAATGTTAAAAAATATATTGCTGTCCTTTTCTAACGCATGAGGACTTCTGAAAAGATCTCAAAATTTCTGGAATGGTCTAGAAAGTTCCAAAATGTGTAAAACGGTTATTATCGATCTGGAATTTTCTAGAAAGATCAACAAAAAGAAAGTTCTAGAAAAGTCTAAAATTAGTGCAATTTATTATTATAAGCGATTTAAAATATGCGATATTTTTTGGATTGATCTGGAAAGTTCTAGAAAGTTCTATAAATATCTGGAATGATCTAGAAAATTCTAGAATTAATGCAAACTATTATAATCGATATAGAATGTTTAAGAAAGTTCTACAAATATCTAGAGAGTTCCAAAATGAGTGCAATTTATTATGATCGATTTAGAATGATGGAGAAAGTTCTAGAAATTCTCCGAATGATCTAGAAAGTTCCAAAATGAGTGCAATTGATTATGATCGATTTGGAATGTTCGAGAAAGTTCTAGAAATTTCTAGAATTATCTAGAAAGTTTATCGTTATATATTTTTTATACCATTAAACATACGATGTATTTTAACCCGAGCAACGCCGGGTTTCTGCTGCTAGTAATATATATAAAATGCTTTTGTGGGTACGTAAATACGCAGTTTTCTCAATCACCACCAACCCCAATCAACTTCCCGTTGGGGTGGTAAATACCCCTTGGTCTCCAGGTGGTAGTAAGGGAGTTTGGTCGCGGTGGGTGGAAGGGGGTGGTTGTGGGTGGCGAAAATGTTAAAACATATATTGCTGTCCTTTTCTAACGCATGAGGACTTTGGAAAAGATCTCAAAATTGCTGGAATGGTCCAGAAAGTTCGAAAATGTGTAAAACGGTTATAATCGATCTGGAATGTTCTAGAAAGTTCAACAAATATCTGGAATGATCTAGAAAATTCTAGAGTGAATGCAAACTATTATAATCGATACTTTTAATATTCTGTTTTGAGAAACTTCTACAAATTTCTGGCTTCATCTAGAAAGTTCCAAAATGTCCAAAACTGTTATTATCGAGTTAGAATGTTCGAAACGTTCTAGAAATTTCCAGAATGATCTGGAAAGTTCCAAAATGAGTGCAATTTATTATGATCGAGAACGTTCTAGAATTTTTTCGAATGATCTGGAAAGTTCCAAAATGAATGCAGTTGATTACGATCGATTTAGAGTGTTCGAGAAATTTCTTGAATGATCTAGAAAGTTCCAAAATGAGTAAAACGGTTATAATTGGTCTGGCTTCATCTAGAAAGTTCCAAAACGTCCAAAACTGTTATTATCGAGTTAGAATGTTCAAGAACGTTTTAGAAATTTTCCAAATGATCTGGAAAGTTACATAATTAGTGCAATTGATTATGATCGATTTAGAATGTTCGAGAAATTTTCTGAATGATCTGGAAAGTTCCAAAATGAGTGAAATTTATTATGATCGATTTAGAATGTTCGAGAAAGTTTTAGAAGTTTCTAGAATGATCTGGAAAATTCCAAAATGAGTGAAATTTATTATGATCGATTTAGAATGTTCGAGAAAGTTCTAGAAAATTCTTAAATGAGTGCAATTTATTAGAAGCGATTTAAAATGTTCGTTAAAAGTTCTAGAAATTTCTAGAATGATCTAGAAAATTCTAAAATGTGTAAAACGGTTATAATTGATCTGGAATGTTCTAGAAAGTTCCAAATTGAGTGCAGTTTATTATGATCGATCTAGAATAATTGAGAAACTTCTAGAAATTTTCCGAGTAATCTGGAAAGTTCCAAAATTAGTGCAGTTTATTATAAACGATTTAAAATGTTCGAGAAAGTTCTAAATATTTCTAGAATGATCTATAAAATTCTAAAATGAGTTCAATTTATTATAAGCGATTTAAAATGTTCTAGAACGTTCTAAAAATTTTTGGATTGATCTGGAAAGTTCCAAAATATGTACGAGTGTTATTATTGATCTATAAAAAGCAAATCGAAGTGATGTACATCTAAATATTCTAGAGTGATCTGGTACTGGAAATTTCGATATATAAATCGAAATTCAGTGACTTTTCGTCAGTTCAATTGTGATTACAGTCGAGTAAAATGGTAAACAGTTACAAAAAAATATCAAGTGATTTTCACAAGTGAAAAAGAACAAACTATTTGAATGTTCTGGAAAATCTCTCAATATCGAAAATAGAAATCTATAAATATGTTAAAAAATGTATCCGTATATATTTTTATACCATTAAACATGCGATGTGTTTTAACCCGAGCAACGCCGGGTTTCGCTGCTAGTTAATAATAAAAAGGACTCGATAGAAATAAAAAATAATTCTAATTTTCAAAATATGTAAGTTAATCTTAGTTATTAAATTGATATAGACTTTTTAAAAAACTGAGTATTGACCTCAAAGATTCGAGACCACTGATACTCTTGATATTATTGTGCGACAAATCCAGTATAGTAATAGACCAAAACGCACTCAAATCTCTTATACGTTTTACGGAGTTGAATTTGTAATGTACTTCCGTCAGGAACCATTGAGCTGAAACCATAAAAAAGTTGTAAAACCCTTGCAGTAGAACGCCTAGAGTAGGTACTATTAAAAATATTTACGAGTGTCGTATTCCAAAACGGTGCCGAGCCTGTTGAACGCCACCGACAGAAATTGTAGATATGGCAGATACGAGAGCACACTGAGCGCCGTCAGTAAGTTTGATGAGAGGTCCAGATATATCAGGTATTTATAATGCTGCAGTACATCGATGTTATTCAGGTGCTGTTATTTGTAGTACGGAAAATATTAGTTGTGGTTCTAGGATGCATCTAGGATTACTCTGTGCAGAACTCTTTTTATCTATTTACTAATAGTTTTTCATGCTACAGTAGAGTGAGGTTTTTTTTAACTTTCTTGATTTTTAATAGGTATTACATAATCTAAAAATTGTCTTGAATATACTTGTTTTGATCTTGTAGTAACGGCAGGTATTTTATATTTTATTTCCATGCTTTTTGACCTAGTTTCTTTTTAAAAACACTGCTAAATCGGTTAAAACATTTCGAAGTTATGGTGGAATAATGTAACATACATACATAAATCCTGAAGTGAACACTGGTTTTTTCTGACAGTTGGAAAAAAAACGTAAATTATCATAGTGATATCTACTGAGTGTATGGGAACTAAGTAAAGGCACTATAACTATGGTGTCTATAGTCCATGATAATATAGGTAATAAATATTTTACCTTCGATGAAAGATCCAATTTTATGTAGACAAAATCTCCTAGTAAAGGAGTACGTTTCAAATATGTGAGACATGCGGTGATCATGTCCCTAGTTAGGACACCCCCCACTAATTCTGGTACATCTTCAATTTGGCGTATACAAACTACTGGCGAGTATACATCTAAGTATAGTTCTGGAAACGTGTAGAAGCATCCCCATAATTGATCTTCATTCATTAGCGATGTCACGTTTATGGGAAACTGAAATATTATTATATAGTAATTGAAAATAGGAACTCTTTTTTTATTCGGACCAGTTCGAGCCCGACAATCGTAGGCTTACTCGCACGAAGTCTATTAGTAGGCCTGGTAAGCGCCTATATAAGTTACCGCTTACCATCAGGCGGGCTGTATGCTTATTTGCTTACCTAAGTATTATAAAAAAAGTAAAAAAAAATCAGAACAAAAAAATGATGTCCAAAAATCACGTTGTTTCCCAGCAAATATTAAACAAAGGTTGGTAAAACATTTTTACCTTTGGGAAATACCAACCAGGCGAGTGATGAAATGTGACCCTACTCAAAGGGACGAACATACATCAAATCGGGCGGTGGGGACATTGTCCCATTGCTACTTTTTAGCTCTACTTCATCTCAAAAGATGTGAAACGATCCTTTTAGTACCTGCTCCAAATATTATAAGCCACAAGAGTTTTGTGCCAAAAATATTTTAACATGAATGTTTCGTAAATGTTTTATCTGAAATTAGAAACAACTTTCTCCTCCTAAGATGTTGGAAACAATTGTTATAATGGGCGTCTAACCAGTTTCGGATTAAGGCCATCTGTGGGCCGGAGCGGTTAAAAATAGACCAGATAGTAATTTTCCATTTTTTTCATTATTGCTTACACAGACATCATGAACAAAAAATAGCTCACTAGATAGAGATATCCCAATTGCTTTGCTCTAAAATAATAGGGAGATACCTAGCTACGTTATAGATAGATAGATAGACAACTCATTATTGTAACCAACAAGTATAAAACAAAAATAACAATAAATTCTTAATATTAAAAATACTGTACAATGGGCGGTCTTATCGCTAAGAAGCGATTTCTTCCAGACAACCATTGGATGGAGAGGAATTAAAACATGTTAATAGACGGTGTATGTTCTTTAAAATAAAATTCGTTATATAAATTACACACAATAATATAAGTCCTTATATAAATACAATATACTTCGATTTAAAATAAAATAAGTGTAATAAATAAATAAATATAAAGATAAAAAAGATGTAGAAAATATAATAATACTGAGAAGAAACAATACATATATAATTTAAATACTATAAATATAATTAAATATGAACATACTTGGCAATAAAACAATTACTAAAAACTGGGAGGCACCCTCCTTATACAGACAGGCAATGCGTTCCAGAGGCATATTATTTTATATTACAACGAGGGCATCCAGCTCCAAGCTCTTACTTACTTACTAAACATATTTCGGTCTTATTTGGGATAAGACAACTGCTTTTCGAGATTTGGTGCCCCCCACTCTAGACCAGAAGCTCGGAACAGGCTGCCCCCTCCGCTCCCCCTCCTTAGTCCGCCACTGCACTAACTACTCAGCACAGTTTACTATTCTGTTGAAATTCTTATGAAAAATTGTTTTATCTACAAGACGGGCCATAATGTATGAACCTACTTTCCTAGACTATGTCTTTGGAATAAATAGGTATCTATTTGGACAAGTTTGTTTTCTTCAGAACTTCTGGCAATGTTTTCTACTTCTCAACGAATGTTCTCTTTGAGGATTGCCAGAATCTGTGGCTTGTTCACATAAACCTGTGACATTAAATAATAATATGTGTAATAAAATATGTGACATTAATCATCATAGAAAGAAGTGGTCAAATCGGGTGGGTGATCTTGCTGGTTAGTGCAAATCTCCAGAACGCGATATCAGACGACCGGCAAATGCCTGCTTTAAAATATGTCGACGACTATTCCAAATTCTTCAGGAGTATCTGAATCACATAAATTCAAATTCTGTTTGCTTCACAAATGTTGAATTGACATTCGACGCGAATTGTAAATTATTATTATGTTAATTTTCCATAGGGTATAGATATAATATGATGGCCCATCTTGTGTGTATATCATTCCGGAGGATGAGTACGAATACGAATATAATAATAATATTATGGCTATTTACAGTTGAAGATTTTACGCATTTAAAATATATATAAATACTATTTTCGACAAAGAAAAAGCGTGCGCTATTCAATTTCACCACGATTTTCTCGTAACACAATACAGTAAATTCCCAAGACGTATTACTTAAATGGCGTTGGCACAAAAGTTTTAACGAGTACATGAGAAGAACAGTTTATCATGTCATAATTTGCTCTTCACATTACCGCGTTATACAAATACTCAGTAATAAGTAGAAAATGGGCTCACTTGTTCCATGAATTCCTCTTCACCTTTGTTGCGGAGCTCGGTGGGAACAAAACTCTTTATTGAATATTCCTTTGCTGGAAAACCTATGCTTCGAAGTCTTATGCTCTGACCTGAAAATATTAAAATTGTATTGGAATGGAATATGGTTTTGGCAGCAGCGAGCATTCTTATAACTTTTAGTATTCGATTTTAGTATTAATGTTTTAAATATTGGTGAACATATTATATGTCTGGTATCAGGAAATAATGATATTCAGCGTTCGTTACAGAATATATCATCTGTTAATAAATCAGATGTTTTTTTTTATAAAATAAATAGCTATTGAATATTTAAACTTGACTTAGTAACATTATTATTCTTGTTTATAGTTTTAATATTAGAAATATATATAGAATTTTTTTATTGTATGTAGCTAAATAAATGACCTATTTTATTAATGTAACAAATCAACACAATATCCATTTTTGAATTAGAGGCGAATTTTTTATATAAAAATGTTCTTAAGATGGCTAAAGCCGGGGCTCTTGCCCTATATGTAATACCTGATGTGATGACTTGTAATGCGTGCCCGGAAAAGTAATTAATCTGCGATATATCTGCCCATATCTTGTAGAGGCTGCCCACGTGCAGCCCGTCTGCTGTGACCGCTGGCAACATTGACCGCCTGCTATCACTTCTACCATCGCGGCTAAACACTGTATCGTTCAGGGAAATTGATTTTTTTAACGTATTTAAAGTAATGTTTGCACTCATTATGATCGTATATTTAAATTATAATTAATTAATAAATCTACAACGTGGAAAAGATACAGGTTGACACCAATTTGGCAGTAAATTCGCCTTTAGATGCGCAATTTTTTAAAATAAATATGTTTTTAGGTCTCGGTCAAAGAGGTGCGTTGTAAAGTAAGACTATAAACACCCAAGAAAAAAAAAATTATACTTCCTGGTAAGTCCGATGAACATAATAGGTATATGTTATTACACACTACTACAGAAGATACTACCTATACGGAAGATTATATTCGCGCTCGACTCGGCGGGGGCACTGCCGTGCCCCCCGATTTATGTTTCTAATAAAATCTTACTCGTACTTAAAAATATAAAGCAGTTACTAACACTAGTTACGATATCAAATCCCTATATTGGAAAACGTGGCTAGTACAGTTTTACCAAATTGGAAAGCCTAGATAGGTAAGCAGTAGGTAGAACTACTCGGAAGTCGGCGTAGTGGTTTCAGAGACCGCTCCGACTGGTAAAGGCGCGAGATAACGAGCTAGAGCCTTTGTTTTGCAATCTCCTTTCACTGCACAATACCCGAGCCGCGTTTTTAAAACAAGCAAGTCTGGAAAGGTTGCTTTTAAGAAAGTATATTGTTAATTTTCATTATACGTATATTTGGGTACTTAAAACAACTTTTGTAGAGCGCGTGGTTGTTTTTAGAGACGATAGTCGGTGGAATACAGGTTTAGTGTCAACTTATGTGTTTATTGAAATTATCCCAAATAATCGGAGTATCGATACTTATAATTATATTTAGAGATATAAATATACGAAGAAAATAAAATTAACGATAACTCACTACGGATTTATTTCTAAACAGCGCAATATGAACTTAGGAACATACCTCAAACTTTAAAGCAACCTGCATAGCATATAATGTAGCTATTCCTATTTGATAATAGAAATAATCCTGTTTGATATGCATTTGGATGAACACGATTATTTATAAATACTGTGCGGCGTTCAGAAATGAATCCATAATGATTAAATAAAAAATAAATATTCTGGGACATTCCTCACACACGGTCATTTGATCCCAACCTAAGCAGAGCTTGTACTATGGAAACCAGATAACTGATATAATACATATACTAATTTTTGTTTTGTAAATACATACTTAATATACATAATTACATCTAGACACAGGATATACCTACAGAAATGTTATAACTTTGTATTATAATAGAGTGGTGCCGATTCTGTTGTAAATCGCACTAAACAAATAGACACATCACATCTCTTTCTTACAAACATTATTGAAAAAGGATAGAACATATTTAAAGCTGTCAAATTAGTTTTTGCCGTCTTCATTTGCGGGTATTTAGACGTAACCGCGATAGATGGCGACTCTATTCAAAAAAAAATATAAATCAACCTGGGAACTATAATTTGAATACAATCGAATGCATATAAACACGTAATAAGTTAATTTTTAATGATTGTCATAATTCTCATATGGCGAGCTTTACCTCAAAATATCTCGGAAACGTGACACTTTAGGCCACCATATTGATTAACATTTTTTGTTTGTATAAGTTTCCTCTACCCATATATACCAGTTACATCGTTTTACAATTTTGCAAATGCCAAGGGATAAGTAGACGGCGATCGCAACTATGTACCTAGTTGTAAGTTTCGATTCGACGCTCGTAAAGGATATGTCTTGGGAACAACCGTCTATTCGCTGTAGCTTAAACCCACTTATTTGATATATATATTACAGCTTAGTTAGCCAGTTAGCTTTAGTTCAGTCAACTCCTATTTCTAGTTAAACTCACAAGATGAGCTTATGTATCGAATCTATCTTACTGTGTAACTTTAATGGTTTGAATAAGTTAAATAGTTCTTGTTCTTTAGCTAAAACTTTTGCATGAATTTATAGAATGTTATTAGAATCGCTATCTATTATTTATTAAAGTGATGTGTGGGTATGGTATGCCTATGTAAAGCCATTTACATATGGGTATAATAATATAAATAAGGTTTCAATCTCGATTAAATAAAAAGCTCATAATTGTTGAATTTAAATCTGCAAATATATTGTTATCAAACTCATTTGAGATTGTGCACAGGGTGACAGATAACAGAGGCAATTGAATGGTGAAACTTTCAAATTCGAGTTGTATTTATGTTGAAACATCAACAACAACAAAGTGTCATAATTCAAAGTTATCTAGATGTTTTGAAAAAAATATAAAGCATCTCAGGCCACACTTCTTTCCAAGGAAAATAAAAAGCTGACATTCTTCGCCAGAGCGGAGCGGTGAGGTTCGTTCCTCCGTCCTTAGTCGGTTGGTCGCATCGTTACGAAAATTTTCAATTTGCATAACACTTATTTTTAACTACGTAGCTTAATTTAAACAAGAAATTGTTTGTAAATAGAACTAAAATAAGTTTTTATAACATATTGCCCATGGATTTATTAATTATCAAATTTTGAGTTGATAAAAGTTGGGCGAATATAAATTTTGCAAATATCTCGTATAGGAAATCTCTGTGATAATCATAAATATATATTGTATAGGAAAAACATTTTAGTATTTTGGAGTGAATCAGATCAGTACGATCTTATTAAAAACGTTCCTCTAGAAATAATAGGTACCTACTACAAATTAAAGGGTAAAAGGGGAACTGTAAAAACAAGAAAGTCTCTTATTTCTTTCACGAAAAAAGGTTGTCAAATTAACGTTTATCGTTTTACAAAAATTATCTACTACCTAGTTATTTGAATAACTTTTATTAACGCTGTGTACATTCTTTAAGATTTATTTGTTAAAGTATTTTGCCAGTGTTAGCGCCAATTTGTGCCAACACATATTAAATGGTCTCTTAATTAGGAAAGGTCTGAAGTTGAAATGTTGAAACTTGCCAAAGGGTACACCGCTATAATTTGAAGTTTTCCCTTCCATATAGTCGACTAGTTGACATAGGGTAGACTCACTCAGTTTGATAGAGGTATATACTAGATTATTTTCTTTGTGCAGATTTTAAAACTTATACTTTATAACAAAAAACTTTTTTCATTTTTTTAATATCGTTCAAAGTATGTACTCTAAAAAGTATGAAATATTGACCTAGGTATTCTAATCTGACATTTTTTTGAAATCATCGAAAAATGGCGATGTTTGTGCTCTTTTCCGCTGAGGAGTTCCATCATAACTTCAAAGTCCAAGGTCGGATCGTAATAAAATGTATATTGGTCCACCGGGATCTACTGTAGTTTAATTTGGATGGTCCAAATTGGATAAGAAATATGGCGGCCACTTTTAAAAAAAAACCAAGGTCTCAAATCACAATTTTGAGAGCAATCGGTCCAGTAAGCAAATAGTACAAACTTCACATGATGGGAAATTAAATTTACAGTCTCGGCTACTCTCATACATGAAACATGGCGTCTTCGTGGCTAGCAGATTATTGAAACACATGATTATGAAATGATAAAATTATTCATCGCAACACTAACCGATGACATGTTGTTTTCTTTGTTGTTTTATATACTTTTTTCCCTTCATAATATTTTTTTACTCTAGGAAATCCCAGTGCCGCCAGACTGCCTTATTTTCCCACGGACAAAATTTATAGAATTGAGTAACATTTTTTTAACAAAAATAGTAATATGTACAAAATAAAATTACATAACTTAATTTACTTTCATAACAGGATCGTCTTTTATCTATTCAAAAGTACCGTTATTGTAAATATTTTTCTTGAAAGGGTCTTTGTGTTATTGAGTGTTCATTAATCAAACTTTAGCAGCGACACTTAGGTATTGTCCGGCATGAATTTAGGATGGTGCATTATTATTAACGGGCGTGTACAGCAGGGCCAGCTGCGGTGATTAATGATGGCGTCGGAGCCACTTGTGAAATGGTGCCGACCTCGTGAATACCTAACGCTGCATGAAATTTTGAATGCACATTGTTATCTCATCTAGTCAAATTATCGCCGCCAGCATTCTAGGTCTCTAATAACAGGGGAAGAGCGTGAAGAGTTTTTTATTTATAACTTTAGCTACAAATTTTTAATTTAGTTTAACGTTGTTTGTTGCACTATGTAAAGCCATATATTTAACATTTTTAAATAAATATACAAAATTCATTCTATATAGAGACAATTGCCTGAAGGCTGCCGCTGCATCCAAACATTGTTTGTACTATATTTTGAAAAAATACTCAGTAAAATTAAGTAGCAATGTATGTAGTTGTAATAATGTATTGTACAGAGAATGTTTGATCCAGTGAGTATCAGGCTCAGTCAATAGTATGTTCTAGTAGCAGAATTATAATTACGATTGGAAATGAAAGTTTATGATTGAGTCTGCTCCTATTTCAACCTAAAGCGTCCTTCTACCCTTGTCATGGCTTCCCTTTCGTTGTCAGTCATTGTATAACTAATTATTTCCTCAACATACGCATAAACCTATTTATATCTATTTCATAAATATCAATATGAGTGGATTCAATGTTTAATTTTGTATAATTTATTTTCTTCAACTTTAGGTTTTTTTTTTTTTTTTTTTTTTTATACCACTAACGTGGCAAACAAGCATACGGCCCGCCTGATGGTAAGCGGTTACCGTAGCCTATGGACGCTTGCAACACCAGGGGTATCACTCGCGCGTTGCCGACCCTAAATGTTTACAATTAATTACGATTGTAATGTGTAAATCTAGCAAAGAATAAAAAAAAATTGACTGCATTTTATCGTAATAAGAGAGGTAGTAGAATAGCTGATACGATACGAAGATTGACACTTACATACTGAAGACTAACGACACCCTTTGAAAGCTATATTCATCCATTCTCTGGGAGGCTCAAACTTACTGAAAGTTTTGGCACTGATCCTTTCCTAACTTTGATTCGACCTTTTAAAGGATATTCATACGTGATGTAGGTATACGAGTAAGTCTATCCATGTTTTTAACAGTCGATGGATGGAATGTCTGTAAAACACTACTATACGTAAATAATATGATGTTGTTGAATTGGTACTTGGGTAACCACTAGTGATGCAACGGAAGTGACATAACGGAAGCAGAAACTGAAACACATGTAAAAAGTCTTTTTTTGCGGAAACAGAAACTGATGCGGAAATGGAAATGGAAACAGAAATGTAAATACCATGAAAAAAGTTAAAAAAGATACAGATACAATTTTTAATTAAATTAATATTCAAATTAATTAGCCGTAAGTAGCTTGGTTTGAAATGAAGAGAAATTGGGGTCTGATATACCTATAATATTAAATGCAGGATTAATCAGAATTAATACACAACACACATTATTTGTATTTCTATAAAGTCACACTTCTTGTGAGCAGGTCGGGTGAACTCGGGTGATAGATTAAAATAGCGTGATTGTCATTTATCAGTATATTTTTGCGACTGCGCGAAAAGTAGTCTGCAATAGGAACATTCGATTAATATACTGCGTGGACTAACGTGTCTGCGTGACTAACGAGGATGCTGAGGTCAATATCGTCGGCAATCGGTGCGTTGTTTGGTAGGAAAGATTTTAACACCAATATTTTAGAAAGTGTAGTGTGGTGTCTATCAAACATTCGTACATATCTAAATGTTAATATTATGGATGGGCTTTCCCACTGAATTGTTCTGGATCGTAAAGTTACAAATATTAAAGTAAGAATTATTCAGAATTGTGCTTATTTGCGTTTAACTTTATATCTCGAGAGAGTTCTCCATTTTCCGTCCTAAGTGAAAGTCAAAAGTTGTTGATTGAAAGATGTGCGGTGTCGTATGTCTTAGGGGATAGTTGTTTGTGGAATAATATTTAATCTCAGCCTCGCAATGTCGCATTTGATTTGACTGGAGGCGACATCGATAATTCCTACGACTTCCAATTTCCATGCATTTGTGACTTTTATTCGTCATTCCAATTTCCTATGATCATTGCAATGGCTGGTGGGCGAGTTGGCGAGGACACGGTTTATAATAAAAACGTAATTGAACATCGTTTTTTCAATAAAGATAAAATTTGTTGGCGCCGCTAATCCCTCTATTTCAATGGAGCTAAAGAGGAAAACTTTATTTGCGAGATACTTAGCTAGATAGGTAAGAAGAACATTCTTTGTTGTAGATAATTTTATTATAGGTATTCATACTTGTCAATAAAACTCCTCAAAATAAGACTATTAAACAACAGATGGTTTTATAGATTGTTAATAGAACACCTATGGGCACTCGGACACATCACCACCACGCGGTACAACCGTACCACGGCACAATGTCGCGTGCCTTTTCACGGTGACGACGCCGCGCCGTGGTGATGTGTCCGACTCCTATTACGTCATTGTCCCCTAAATATGCGTTATTTTAGTATACACCTACATACATACTACATTTTTCCATACATCTACATACCTACATTTTATTTTACTGACCCATAAATCCTGATTTCCATCCCCAAGTGGCTGCATACATGAACATACATGTATACATCAAGTATAGGACATGAACAAATCCCTTTTACAGATTTATCAGCGGATAATGATTGATAGTGGTTTTGGACAGAGGCGCTTGTCGTGTAACTTGAGTGGAAACAGGAAAATACTTAGTAACACTTATCGGAGTAGCAATTTGGGAATATTCGATATACAAACGAAAAGTCTCATGTATACATACATATTCAGATTCAGTCCGTGAATGGAATGTATTGGAATTTGGTGGAAATATATTGAACCAACAAATAAAACTATTTGTTGGTCTTAGCTCGTGGTCTGCTATCTGAACTTTATTTGCACTCGTATTTAATTTTTGTATAAATAACAAACTAGTTGTATGTCGACCTATAATAGCTTGTCACGTGTTATTTGAACTCTTGGAGAAATACAATACCGCATGTATAAAAGATCGTTACTTGAGTGAGGCTCGACCGATTCGGCAGTTTTTTTTTGTCGTAATTATCAGGACAAGGTTTTTACGGAAAGAAAAATTAGTCAAGTTTCCCAGAAAATTGGAATACGTCTGTTGCGTCAGCTAGTAATTGATATGAATATAAATGCATGGTCGTTACATGCTAATGAGTTAAGCTGAAGAAAGTCACTCAATAGCTAGTCATAAATTATGTTAATGTGTTGTCTGGTTGCTCGCTCAGTCATCAAATATTGGACCGGTTCAGTGGAAGCCACAGTTTATGCGGTACCACTGGCAACTCATGGAGCATTATCATAAATCTATAGAGGTAATATTTCATTCTAACCAACCACATTGACGCTAGTTGTTTGTAAACAAGAGAAACTTTATGATATGGTCACGTTGAAACATAAAAATGATCTATAAAACTAGTTATGTAAGTTGACGTTTTGTTGTCGGGAAACTAACTTTAGTTCAAATAATTTAATAACAAACAAAAACTAGTTTTGTTACTGGTAAGTTTAGTTCGCAAGTCACTCTGTTTAGGTTATTGGTCGTCAAATTTTGTGTTACTGTTAAATAAAATTTTGTAGTCACTATTTTTCTAGCATAAAGAGAAAGAGCATAAAAAAAAGCTACTTAATTATAAGGTCTGCCTCCAGCAGTAGTTATCAACCAGTCGCCAAAACAATTTTTTAAAGTTAAAAAAATAAACAATATATAAGTTGGACTAGAACAAGAGAATTGAATTATGTTACCGTGTCGTTACAAACTGGTTTTTAAGGAGTTTCCAAGTAAGAAGCAAAAATCAGGGGCGCAGGGCGCGAAAAAACCTTAACGTGGTGTAGTTAAACCATTCGCCCATTCTATTATTATAAAGAAGCGACATAATATGTTTACGTCACTACAGGCTCCCGTTCCATGGACAAACAAAGGCTTTTTATAACTTTTTCGTGGTTAATTCGAAGTGGGGAACAAAGCGTGGAGTGCGACGGGATACTCCGTAGTTATTATGGGTGCAAACAGGGGGGACGCGCGGCGACACATCGCAATTTTTCCTCAATGAAATATGATGTAGCCAATTACAGCAGTGACATAAAAGAGTGTCTCATTTCAGTTTATGTACCTACTATCCATACAATAATACTTTTTAAACGGTAGGCAGGCAGGATGATTGCATATCACAGTTAAATGCAAGGATCTTTTACAAAAGCCAATTTCTACGTAATAACATAATGTGAGAGCTCCGAGCAAAAATTTTCAATACAGAAGGACCGCTAAACAGCAATCTATTAGTATTAGTAATCTATGATCGAGTGGGAGCCACAAAACAAAACTATAAATATAAGTGAAATAAAAGTGGTTCAATACAGAAGGACCGCTAAACAGCAATCTATTAGTATTAGTAATCTATGAACGAGTGGGAGCCACAAAATAAAACTATAATATGTGAAATGAAAGTGGTTATACTGATCGCAAATCTAGTCTAGAAATATTGCATATAGATTTTCGATGTAGAGGTACAACAGATGAGTAAACTTTACGCAGATCATTATAGTACATCTGCAAAAGAAAGCGGAAAGACAAATAGCATCATTCCGAATGTGAAATTGCCACCATGTGCTATATGGAACGGATTTAACAAAATTTATAACTGCTTTATCTTATTTATGAAACGAAATAAGTATAATAAGTGAAGTGGTATAACATATATCTCTTTTTGTTTGAATGAAGAAATATTGTAACTAAGTAAAAGGAAATGTTAAGAGGTTCCTCGCTTTGACCGTTTTACAGGGGTTTTGCGACTGTGATTCAGGTAGCAATATCTAAATGAAAAATATTTATTTATGCACGGAAAATTTCAGTAATTTCTCTATGGAGCACTTTGTACCAACGAAAAGACTGAAAATTATATCATTAAGTAAGCCTATTTACCATTTTCAAATTGTTCATCTTAATTTTAAGGAATAGTACTATTAATACTTATTCATACAATTTTGTTGAGGAAATAAACCTTGAAAACTGGACGTTTGCGCTGATATTTCTACATAATAAGAATATTATAAAAACAAAAAACTGTACTCTTTACCGTTACGTACTTGCCGTTTCTCTACTACAAGCATATTGTACTACAGAAAAGTAATTAACAGTGAATAAATTTTTCACCTTACGCCCATGTGACGGTAGCGAAACGGCCAAGCCACATATTTTGACTACGGTATGTAGTTTGTGAAGTTAGGGCTTGTAGAGTTAGGGCGTGTAGAGTTATAAGCTTGGCTCTACATGAAGATAATCTTTGCAGTATTATGAGGCTTATCCATTGTTTCAAAAACTTTTTAATCAATAATTGTTATAAAATTAATTGTATTAAGTTTCTTCATATTTCTACAACGTGACATAAGTCTAAAGTACATTCGCTATAGTAAATAATTAACCTAATGAATTGCTTTCGCCCTGATGTATGAGCATATTGTATGTATGTAGATATGTTATCGTTAGAATTACATTAATATTATTACCATTAAGAAATGAACGTTGTGGACCGTTGTTTCTACCATTAGGTACGAGTATCGGTATTCATAATTCAAGTGCTTGTGAAGCAAGTTACAGTTATGGCGCCGCCAACCGTACGCGTTAATACTTTTGTGCAAGCTGATGAAAAGACATTCATAGACCCATTGTCAAAGGTCTTTATACTGTGTGAATTAGCTCTAGGGCTCAACAGGTTGCCTCTGTTCGGTGAAGTTAAAATCATTTACATCGTATTGTCTGTAATCTACTCGTTACTTGTGAAAACTGCAATAAGCTACACCACGTACGCAGCGGGAAACATTGCTGTCGTAGTTGCAGTCATAAACATCATGGAGTACGGTTTCTGTATCACATTTAGTTTCATTTCCTGGAAAAGAATGCTGCGCTACTACAGCGAACTGAATAAATTTGACGTAGAAGTCGGTTGCAGACCGAAGATTGCACAGGGGTCGATAAAAAATATCATACAAATGTGCATCACGATTATGTTTATTGTTGTCCTACTATTTCTACCCTACGAGGTCATTATATTCAAAGAGGTGTTTATACAACTGATACCTGTGAACATAATCCATATTTTAGAAGTGCATTATTACGGACATCTTCTAAACCTTATGACGCCAAGGTTGCGTCTGATTAACTACTATATGGAGTCATCATTGTCCAATATTGAAGCAACAAATATAATCAAACTAAAGGAATTTTATATTTTCAAAAACAATGGAAAAAACAACAGTGAAATGAAAAAGTTGATGGATCTCTATCATATTATCATTCAAGCCTATAACTATTTGATTGAAGCTATTAAGTGGCAGGTAAAGAAATAGTCGCTATTTTCCAAGTTATAATAATTAATATGAATAAATGCGAATTTTTCATGATAAATGCTAATTTATTTTTCAGTTGCTGATTATTATCATCACGTCTTTTATAACTGTTTTATGTTATTGCTATCACTATTCGTTGTCCATTATCCGTGGAGGCGTAAGTAAATCTTTTTATATATTTGAAATATACCTATATTTAGATAATAAATTAAGTACATATTATGTTTGTATGTTATAGAATCCTTTGTCGTACGCTGTATCAGACTTGGGACTAACTGTCGTGATGATGTTGCCATTGTTCGCACCCTGTTTGTTCGGGGATCGAGTCCACAATGAAGTACGCCGACTTAGGGAATTGCTTGCTTCCAGGCTGTATGAGAACAAACTAGGTACCTATTTATCTTTTATAATATTTTCCTACTCTCTCGAACAGTATCTTCAAAACTCATCGAGGTCTCGGGAGGACGGCGAGCGGGGAGCTTTTTCGCCAATTTTTCCAAAAAGGAAACGCAGCCAACCTGCTGGCAACCTTGCTGATGATCAGCGACACCCTCGAGACAATTTTCAATATAGAAATTGTATAGGTTTGATAGGATTGTATGTTGTCAAAACAATGGCACTTATTAATATTCCTATGTTATAGGGAAATCAGATTACTGGGCCAATAAACATTAATTGACCTTTCAATAAACCAATTCACAAAAGAAAATGAAAAACTGTCAAGCTTATGATTCATTATTTTCATAAATAAGGTCGTGTAAAAATTTTACATCAACGCGCATGAATACCCTTTATGTGAAAATTTCATCAAAGGTTTCAGGAATCTCGGAAATGGCATACGCCATTACTCAAAAGAGTTGAGCTATACGACCCTGACCCTACTCGTGGGGTTATATTATTTGTGTTTTCTTTTGACCTTACATTTTTCAGTACATTTTATCGCGGGAAGCACTCTTCAGCATGATAATCGGATTGAACTAATAAAAGGAAACCTCTTCCCTTACTGAGTGACTGGTCCGCATAGTCTTACCAGCTGAAAATAAAATATTTATATCATTTTATGTCAATAAACTTTGTTACCGATTTTTTATAGAGCTCAATGTGGAGCCTTTTACAAAAATCTTTGAAAGACATAGAATATGTTCTAAATTAAGGATACTGAGTAATATTTGTTGGTATTTTATCACAAAATGAAAAATAATTGCAGATAAATCGAGTCGCAACATGGCCCGCGCACTCTTGGCTCTGACGGAGACTCGCGACCTGTCCTTCTCACTTCTTCGTATGCTTGCCATCGACATCTCACTGCCTTTCAAATTCGTTGGTCTTCTCGTCACGTATCTCATTATTTTGCTACAGTTTGAGAAAGTTATAAATCCATAATAACATGTAACATATTTCATTAGAAACTAAGTTTTATTTGTAAAAATTTGTTATTTAAAAACATACACTATTATACTTTATTGCGACTAGTGCTATTAATTTGGTGCTTCGATGTACCTTGTTTACCTTTATTAAACGCCAATAAAACCTTTATTTTGTCTTGTTTCATAACATAAGTAAACACAAGTAAGCGGCATTATCTAAAATCTTCAGCTAAGGCAACGGAAGACTTTCATAAAATTAAATTGGCTATAAATCTTAGCTTAAGATTTGCTGAGTTGCTTTAAAGTTTCCCTCTTATTAATTTGTGAGAATGAATTCCAGATTTTTGTTCATGACAGGACGTTGATATTTTAATCCAGCTGCAGATTATACAGATGATGCTTGAGTGGTAGAGCGTAGCGTTTATTCGCTCAAAGAGCAGCTCGATTGGGGAAGTACACTCTCCACCTCCACCTTGAAGAATACCGTAACCAAATGCGTGTGAGTAAGGTCGCCAAGGCTCATTTGTTGAGGGGGGTAGGGTCGGTTACGTGTGAGTGATGCCCTGTGTGATGCAAGCGTCCATATGGCTACGCTAAGGTAACCGCTTACATTTCACAAACATATTTCAAAATATTTACAATTAGTAGATGTACTTATCAATAACATTCCATGAGAATATCATATATCTCAATAAATATAGTATCAGTGTCAAGATATCTTTGATATACATATATAGGGTAGATACGACATATGACTCATATGAAATGAAACCACGTAAAGTTCTCATAAATACGAACAATTTTTATTATGGGATAAACTTTGAAATCGCAAAAAACAAAACTTTTCATACATTTTAGCCGTGGAGACGTGAGCTAGGTCGTATAGTAAAAGTTGTGCTTATTTATGAGTACTTTATTTATTGATGTATTATATCCTATATATACCTGTATATAAGTCAGTCAGTCAGTATTATTTTAATGTTGAATTCTTAGAGGAACTCAAGCGCAAACAAACATGGTGACAATAAATCACTGGAGGCAATCCTGGGAATATTGGAAGCGGTTGCTGGCTCATACTCTCGTTTGATCGATGGACTCAAATAGGTAAATACCTGTCACTGATTGAAACTTTTATATTATAATTTTAGCTTTAACTTGAGCATCCCTATCTAATATTTATAAGCATAAGGGCACGTTGTATAAACAACAACAGCCAATTACGCTTTTGCCAGTAAAAGTTTGTTCATATACTAGTTTAGCCAAATACGAACTCGTTACAGAAAATTGGAAAACTTCTTAAATTTTCAAGCTATCTTTATATGTTAGATTGAAATTATTGCAATAGTTACTTATTTTTGAGCTTAGGTAATAAGGTAAAAGTAAGTTATAAGTATTTTGATCATAATTGATGTTAACTCAAATACAGATGTGAATAGACATTGTGTTTGTTTAATGAAGTGCGTTGTATTTTTTTAATGCTACTTTGGTACTTTCAAGAAAATATATTTTATTTGGAACCACAGACGTAATCTATTGTTATCGGGGAAAATGCTAAAAACGTAGCTGTTCTTTTATATTCCGTACAAAACATTTTAGGATTTTTTCCCCAATGTGTAGGTACTCTTTAGAACGATGAATGAGAAGCGTTTCTCGTTGATATATATTGCTACACAAATTTGTATAGTAGCTATTACAGAATTATGTTTTTGTATTTTTACAAGTGCTATGAAGCTAGGATAAAGGAAAAATGATGATGCAATTTGAAAGTGTCTGTTTTACAGAAACAAAATGCTGCACGTCCTAGCTTTAGAATAAGCTGTAAAAAGGAAATGTGTATATCTGACAAATTCTATTTTTCCTTTCTTATCTAAAATTCACATTGCTGCATGTCATGTGGTTTAATTTATTACCAAGATATATTTTTTTTAATTTTATACTAGGGTATACTAAATATAGTAGCAGCATTTGTTCTGTTTCCAATATAATATTTATTTACGATGCTATATATAACATTATTAAATATAATTCAGAATGATTAAGTATGTACATAAATCTCATCTCACTATCTCACTAATATTATAAATGCGAAGGTTTGGATGTTTGTGAGTTTATGTGTTTGTGAGTTTGGATGGTTTGTACCACGTTTGTACCTAATTCACGCTTCAATATTTCAACGGATTGGGATGAAATTTGACAAATAGAATATGTTCTGGATTAACACATAGGATACTTTTTATCCCGGGAAAGCAATATATCCCTCGGATACGCGGGTGAAACCGCGGGGCGCAACTAGTATTACTATAACGATAACAAATTATTTGATTTCATTAACATTATTACTTTGTATGTACAGCTTCCAAAGTAATAATGTCCAGCATCTGCGTACCGTAATTATTTTTAGCGTATTTTTAGGTGCTACGCTAACGTGAGTAACTGTTTGCATTTAATGTACTTAGGCGTTTCAATAAATAAAAACGAATCGTTTTGCTTACCAATGGTAGGTTTTTTTATTGCCAAACTGGGCATATAGATCACTTCGTAAGCTAATTTTACCTGTGATAACTACTTCCATATGGGAGGGTCTGCTATGCAAAGCTTTGAGGTCTTTGCTTCATTATTAGTAAAGATATAAGAGTCTTAATTTGAATAAATCTTAACCGATACCGGTCGGTAAATTATTGAACCCGGGCCTTAGACACTTTTTGCTACCGACAACGGACAGTGTTCGATTACCGGTTACAGTTTGGTGGCCATGTCCTATGAAATATCCAAGTATGTATATAGTATACAATATAGTATATAATATAAATAGTATACCTGGGCAAAAAGGACTAGGTAGTATTACAATTAGTTCCTCGATGCACAGGAATTATCGGTAATAAAAAGCTAACAAATTAGCCAGTGCCAGAGTTCCGGGTATGGCCAGCTGATTTATGGTGTAATAAAAGCCTGACTGAACTAATTATGAGGAACTTATATGTAAAGTCAAACCGATACCTGGAACAAAGCTCTGGTATGCACTACTAAAAGCCATCTACAAAAAGTCTACCATAGAGATACCTACTATCTCTAAGATGAAACAACTCCCTGAAGGAACACTGTTGATTCAAGAAACCTCTAATCAGCCAGCGTTCGAAACAACAGAATGCAGATTCTGCTTTGAACCATATGAAGCACCAATACACCTCTTGTGTGGTATTCACGTATACCATACTCGTATACTCGCAATAGCACAACAAAACAAGCACAGCAAACAAAAAAAACTCTTCTAATGTTTTTTTTTACTCTCTCTATCTCTATCTACTGGTTACACCTAATTGTAGTAAACTCTTCGTGTCGAGAATAAATAGGTGTAGGCTTTGCCAGTGAAATTTAATTGATCTAGTTACCATAATTGACCTAGTCCGGTCGCAGTGATCTTAGTTATAGAAAGACTTGAAGTATACCTAAACTAAATAATAATAAGGTGCATCGATAGGTTCATAGAATATTCAATTAGATCTGTTGATTGAACCGCGCTTTGTGTTGTATAAATGGTGATTACACATAAATTTGAGTTTCAAATATGGCTGCCGTGAATCACATCACGTTTGTTATGAGCTGGCGTATTTCGTATGCAAAATTATGAAATTAAAAATGGCCATATTGCAATTAGAGACCCTTGTTAAATGGAATGAAGATTTTACAGCTTCCAATGTGCATGAAGACAGGGTTGACAGTTTGGGTAAACGGCCAGTGTCAATTATGCGTAACACAATTATAGCCCCTGATATTTGATAAATCCGGCCGGGAAATAGCTAGTAGGTACTTAACTGTGTTGAAATACTTCAAAATTATTTGTAAAAAGGTGCATTAAATAACAACTAAAAATATAAATAACTCGTTAAACAAGCTCTGGTTCATTAAAATTCGTGATCTGTGGTATTCACGCATGTAGGCATACCTATCCAATTAAATTCTTTGTTCGGTCCAACGCTTACAATATTTTAGATCCTTGGCAGTAACTGGATTTTCCTAATATTCAGAACCACCTGTTAGATTATTTGTTCATTCACTTTTAGTTACAAAATTTAAATAAACATGTATTCACATGGTATTGTTTCTGTCCTAACTTGAAAGTTAAAATGATACTGCAATCGAGTTAAACGTATCTAAAACTAAATAGTTAATGAGGACCAATGTGATAAACCAACGCATATTTTTAATTTAATTCATGTCTTTGAATTCCTATTTACACCTGAATAGGCAGCCCTATTTATTTATCTCACGGGGCACTGTTGGTTCCGTAACATTTCAAATAAAAACATTTACATGACGTGACTACTCCCATGGCACCAGAATACATGACAGGTGACGTGTTCCGCTCACGCATGTGAATTAAAATCGCATGCCATCTCTCTTGCAACCCTTAACGGCCTTTTGTGAACCACATTTAACAAAAAACTTGACACGCGTGAACAAATTGGATATTCATAAAATACGAACCAATTTTGTGTAAAATTACAGAATTGTATGTAAATTGTTTTGTAATCCTAGCCAAAATTTCACAACGTAATATTTTTCAGTTGAATTCAAGTTAGATCCATTTTTCATGACGACTAGCGGCTGTACAGGTGTCGGTCTATATCTATAGGATAGCAAACAGTTCCGTTGATGAATGTCGGCATTTCGCGGGAAGAATGCGCAGGGCTCGTCGTTAACGAAGACGAATCGTGTCGCCCGGTGACCGATGTGCAGGTGTTGAAAAAATAACATTTGACGGCACCGCGTTCAAACCAAATTAGTTTCCTCCCCATCACCCATAATACCCACTCTCTCTTCGTTACAAAACAGATTTAATAAATATAAACTTGTACCTACATCAAAATGATGGCTTGGGATCTACCGTTATAATTCAAATTACGTAGCATGTATTCGTAGCGTAGAAGGTCTACGGCGTAGGCGGTACAGTGATTCAGTATCTACGAGTAGCATAGGGTCTGCATTCTGACTCACTGTGTACTCCTTCAGTAATTTTGCATGTTTGATATCTATTGAAAAATTAGAAAACACATTGGACTCTAGAAACTCAAAGCCTATTGTGCAAGCAATATAAACAGTAAAACTAACCCATATTCCATGATATCGCTTCGACCAAAACGAGGAACAAAATTCTATGGATCAGTAAAGTTAGTGCCGTAGATTTTAGAAGGTAGTTGAACCATATATTGTGTACCTGTGTTCGACATTCAATTACCCAGATGCACCTGTGATGTGGTGTGTGACGGGCGCATTGTTTAGCGACTCGTGAACATTGACTCATTCAATCATATATGAATATGTAACAGTGGCGTGCATTGGTTTTCGGAGGAGGTAGGCAATCAAGTACTAGGAGAGTTTTATTGTATATTATCGGTGGTATTTTATCCAATAAAGATCAATCCACGTGCACTAGTGAAATGAAATGAATTATGTGTATCGTGATTTTACAAGTTGTCTCAAAAAGTTCGTGAAAAGTTTTAGTACAGTAACCACCATTTTACTAAAACACAACTGAACGGTGACTGGTAATGCGGACTATGTAAAAGTTAATGTGCGGACTATATGAAAGTGATATTATAAATAAAATGTATGCGACTGAAGGACTTTGTGTCCATGGTCATGAACAAATATTTAAAAAAAAACTAGCGAACTCCAACCTTGGTTGAATCGATCGATTCGATCTTTTAAATCGTCTTTGGAGATACGGATCGATCTTAAGATCGCCACGAAATTAAAAGATAGGAAATCGATTTTAACAAGACCATAATATTCCATTTCGTATTTTCGAATCGATTTTTTTTTTGTTTTTTTGAATAAATTAGCACAAGTTACTCTCTTTCTCTCTCATCAATGCCGAAATCGATGGGAGGGCGTCTAAATCGTTGTTTTTCTAAAAATCTCGACAGTGTAAGTTTAATCGAATAACGATATTCGTGTAATTATTATTAGTAACCTAATAAACAGTGCATTTTTAAAAATATTTTTTGCTACTAATTAACTAAGAAATATATTTTGTATCATAATAAAATATAAATATTGATTTTCTAAGGATCGACCTTGTATATATATTCTTTTAATCGATATCAGTCACTTCGATTTGAATCTATCGATAATAATTTTTGTCAAAGTACGGTAACCCTATGCAATGCCAGCCAAACCATAAACAAAACAATACAAATAAATTGCGAAGTTATATTTGAGTTGCTCTAACGTTGGTAAACTGTAGTTTTTTTAATTTGGCTGGGTTACTAGTGTCACAACAGAGTAGGTATGGTTACTTTTGGCCCATAAATCGCGAATGTCAAATGTCAGTGTGCTACGCATAGTAAACACGTGATTTATGCTTTTGTCGTATTATCCTAAAGAAGTGTGTGTGCGTGTATGCATATGCCGAAATCGTTTTAGTGTGCGTGAATTTGTTACACGAACTCGCGAGTGCCTGCGCGACAAAGTTTGTAATTTTGTATTGAATGTTAGGTTAGAATTTGTATTTAAAATGATTATGTAGTTTAATTGAATCAATATATCATATTATTGAATCTTATGAGGTAAGCATTGCTTATTTGCCTATATGGAATGCACGCCACTGATATGTAAGTATAAATACATGTTATGTATGTCTCACAGTTAATACATATTAATTAGAGGGATATAAAACAATAATTTTAATTAAAACAATTGGCGTGTGGTCTACTACAGCCGAAATTCTATCAATTGTCCTTAGATATTGTAATTTGTAAATAATAAAAGAGTTTATTTAATTGTTAAGCGGCCGAATGCATACAGCCTCCGCTTTCCTTTTGTGTGACCACAACGCAACGCAAAACACTACTAATTATGCAATTAAATTGTGTATTCGAACGATTTGCGTTATTGAAACTATGAATTAAAGTTGTGTGCTAACTAACAAGGCGTGTTCGTTTGATTCTCTACTTCACGTGTTCCGTTCCCCTTATTACGTGAGATGGTTTAAAGCAAGACTAGCAAATCTCAGGTTTTAAATATATCCGACACTTTCGCACGTCATTCAACAAAAATAGCGACTATCTTAAATAGTATAATAGCTCTGCTTAGTTTAGGATCAAATAACCGTGTGTGAAGATGTCCTAGGATATCTATTTTAAACCATTCTTTGTAATAAGATGGTTGAAGTCAAAGCTATTTATTCAGTTTAGTTAGGCCCTAAAGGAGGGTACATATGAAGGTGACGCTATTTACTGAAGTTTCCCTTCCTTAGGTGAAATAAATGGTGAAAGTATTTTAAACGATCATGACGCATCAACCTCACCAAAGAGGAATCACAAAAATATACCTAACGACCTCTACTTAGAGGACTTTTAAGGGATCTAGAGGCAAAAGCCATAACTGCGTAGCGCGCTTTACGATCCACCGCGCAAGTATTACAGTGAGGAAAAGTCCAAATGTGCTCGACCTGAGCCCCAGTTTTGGAGATTCACACATTTTACGAGCTCAACGAGGTAATGCCATTCTCAAGCTTCGTTTCCCTCTATTATTTGCGAGAACAGATTGTAAATCTTGCTATGTACGCAATGTGAACCTTATCACGTACTAGAAACTTAAGTGACGTACATTTTTATTTACACTGACGATCGCACCTACCTACACGCTCCTAATAAATCGTCTAAGTTTTATCGACGAAGTAATGTACAATTACATTACTACATTACATTAATTGAATTACTTTTACTGCTCGAGTAATTGATTACTAATGTACCTATGGGTAAGGGTATTTATAGATGTTATCGATTCTGTTATATTTCTGGGCTAATGGCCCAAATCAATAAATATATATGTTGTAAAAACCAGACCGCATAACTAAGTTTCTTTGTGAAGGTATTTTGATTATTTAATATAAACTGTGTATTGTTAGAAACTTAGTTAAACTTCGGAGATAAGGGGAGGGGGGGGGGATAGGTGGTATTATTTCGACATTTTTCATCAAATGTAAAATACGCATCATAAAAGAAAATCACTTTAACTATTTTATTATCACTATAAAAATGCTGCTACCCTATTCTATAGTAAGTAATTAGCTTTTTTTTATATTACGTCTAGTTTTCAAAGTCTCACCATCAAAGATGTAAACAATAAGATTGTAATAATTCTTATAGGTATTAATTATAAATTATCTCATAAATGTATAAAAAATAAAGAGTCAATTAAAAACTCCTTTGAACGCATTAAATAAACGTTCAGCCTACTTTAAAACACTGTTAAAAATAGGCGAAGTTATTTTTTAGACTATTGTTTCAGTTAAAAGATAAGCTTTTCTCAAAAGGATTATTGATTACCATCTGTAAGAGATCGCTGTTTCAGTTTTCCTTTGTGCTAATAAATTAAATGAATTTGAATTGAGTGTATCTAGCAGGAAGATTTATCATAAGCGATTGTTTGCCAAGAGAAGGGTTTCAAAAGATGGCAGACATTATTATGAACAATATTACCTACGAACACGATAAAATGTAAAATGATTTTGTTATAGTTTATACAGCATTTTATTTAAATACAATAAAGATTGGAATATTTTGTCTATATTGCTTGCTTGCTGAGTTTCTTGCCGGATTCTTCTCAGTTGAAGGCCGAGTTCCGAACCGGTGGTAACTTCAGTAAATGTGACCTTCATAAGTGCCCTTCTGGGGCCTAAATCGAATAAATGGCTTTGACTTTGATTGAGTGAGGCCTTATAAAGATTTTTCAAAATCAACAAAGAAGGTAGAACGGGTATTAAATGGTTGTATGAAAAAAGAGCGAGCTCTAATTTCGATTTGGTGAAATTCATCTAAATCGCCTGTAAACTCGGAACTCTTACTTTTACAATAATAGTTATTTTGTAAGGTAATTTATAAAATCCTAGTAGGGCACCATGAATGTCAAAGCTAAGTTACCGCCGGAAAGCTAGCTCAAAAAAAGGTTTCGTCTGTATATATGCTTTTGTTTAATGTTTAATAATTTGGAAAAAGCTGATAGTAGGTTGTATAAAAGAATAAAAAATAAAATTAACCTTACTGAGTTTCTTGTCGGTTCTTCTCAGTTGAAGGCCGAGTTCCGAACTGGCGGTAACTTTAGTAAAGACCTTCATAAGTGCCCTTCCGGGGCCTAAATTGAATACATAGCTTTGACTTTGATTTTGAAAGAAAAATATTTCGCAGTACTTATGACACGCATTACCAGGCTTTCGTCGTCCTTTTTCTGTACAAAACAAAAGGTCGTCAATCAAAAAGTAAATAATTCAGTTGACGGATCAAAGACATTTCTTACTATGTAATTGTTGTAGGGGTCTTTGTGGTCCGGGAAAGTTTGCGGGTCCAACCGCAGCGGGCTGATTGTGCGTCAGACAACTGGTTCATTACCCAAAACAGGCTGCCTCGATGTGGGTCCCGCCCGACCCACACATTTTTAGTAACCCTCATGGATTTTCTATTGCGAAAATTCCTATCCCTTAATGAAACCTCGAGGGATCAAATTAACAATTATATTATATTTCGGAATATTATAAAACTCCAACAAATTGTTGTTTGTTATACATACATATTCATTATTTTTTCTTTTATTGCTATGTGTGCAATTACTGTAGAATACTTAACCTTTGTGGCACTTTGACAAAAGTGTTTGATATAAATAAGAAGAGTCGCGAGCGCGAATGAAAACCATTTGTGAGAGTATTTAAAAGTATTGTAAACTTATTCATGGCACTGTCATTATTTGCAGTCTTGGGATAAACCCTGCTACCAAAGCTGGACAAGTTGCTAATTATGAAAATTTTAATTACGAATTTATGGTAATTTACTATGAAGCGAGAACGCGGCCGGGATAAAAGCTCTTTCACAAAGGTAAAGATTGACTGTGCAAAATTAGTTACTCTGCTCAAAGAAATAATAAGCAAAATATTACCAAATGGACATTCTTTGTAATGTTCGTTTATTTTAGTGAAGTTATAAATTATTTGCTGTTATCTATATTTTTTTTAGATATTTCGGTGAAGCTCGATCCCCACAAATGGAGGACGTAAATGTTGTTATATGAGAGCAATTTATGTTGTGACCCATATTATCTGCTGGCGACGCCTACTACCCCATAAACATTTGCCAGCCATCCCATGTACGTTATTTACTTCCTTTTATATGCAGGCAGCATAATTGTTTTACTGGAATCTGTCAGAGCAAAGTTAACTTGATTAGTTATTTATAAATCTACACTTTTCTTCCAAAATTGTGGTCTCAATTTAGATTTTTCTAAACATTTACCTAATATTAGATTTGATGGTATAATGTGTAATTACATAAATGTATATCAAAATAATTCCTTAAATTTTGAAATGTTTTCCATGAGGATTTACGGCTGTGCATAAATTTAAATGAATATAAAATGAATTATTAGGTTTGGAGCTCGTCATAATTGACTTACCACATCATAATATTCGTATTTTAATTTGAATAATGCGGTATTTAGGAGACACGGCAAACCTCACGGGAGTAATCTGTTTAATTTGGTTGGGCTTTCAGCGCGGCCGCCTCTCCCATGAATACGTTATACCTACAGACACGCAGATTACGGTTTTTGATTTTCGATAAGCCCTTGATAGAAGCTCAATAATGACATGTACAGTAAATGTGAATTCTGAATAATTCGGTCGTACTATTTCGGTTTTCAAGTTAAACATTTCGCAACGACACCTCGCCGATGGAAAATTGGCATCACTGATAGCCTGTGAATCGGGAGGTTAAAAAAGGGGATAGATAACTTCCTCTTACACTGTGAAACGCCTCCCGAATACTAATTTGTAACATTACATTACCCTAGCAGGAAAAGGGAAGTGATAGAAAAATGTATGTATATACGTTACAACTTTGTGTTCTACGGCGCGCGTAGTCGTGTACCTACCATGGATTCTTCTTTGCTAATTAAATATCTTGGGATCTGGAACATTGTAATGGTTTCATTCCTTTTGTCTCGCTTGAATATATTATTGAAATTGCAGTAAATAATTTGCATTTCTTATATTAATATACTTTATTTACAACAAATATGTACAAAATACAATCTATATATAGAAAAATTCCTTAAGCCTGCCGCTGCTTCCGATTAACGGCAAAGTTCCCAGAAGGCTGGCAGCGTTTCCTCTTTGGATAGCCAAGCTGATGCGTTGGCGTGGCATTTAATTTATTTATTTATTTATTTTTTGTGGGAAGACCAACAGCTATTTAATACAAAACATAAAACATTCATATTTCTCAGGAAGCCAATAACAGGTCTTCACGTATAGGTACTAATATAACAACTAAATCTGTGATCATCAGTTACACAACACACTCTTTGCATGATATGGAAGTGAATATAACATATTTGTTCAGATACATACCCGCCAAATAATTCTAAAACAATTCACAAGTTAAACATTAATTGAAAAAATCATTGCTTAGTATTCGCCTCGCCGATGTAACGCTTGTAGTTAATTAATGAATCGGCTTTGAGCTTCGTCGAAGAATTGTGCGTCTCTTTGTTTGCTTTGTGCTTACCACCTTTGGCCAGAACATCACTTACCATGATAATATTGCGGTCAAACATACACCATATTTTGAAAATATCGTGCTTGCCTATATAAAGAGTTTGTTGATCTTGATCTGAATAATGGTACTTTAATTTTTTTTTATACTTATATCTTATCATGGACGAATAGATATTACTCTATGATCTTATCTTCTCGTTATCAGATTCTATTGGAATTCTATCGGATTCACTATCATTTATTTACTCTCCGAGAACTATTTTTTGGGGAGTAATTACGGGAACTGGTGGTCTGTAAAAGTGAATTAAGCCTCTTGAAATCATTAATGTCAATATGCATTTGGCGGTCGGCCAGGCCTCCCCTATAAACAGTTCATTAATCATACCAGCCACGGAGAGGAGCCATATAATTGATTTTATATAAAAGCATTAACGACTTGCATGTTTTATTAAGTAGCTTAGTTAGAGTTGGGATATCAAATTACTGGAACACATAATTGATTTACTGAATTAACAGTTAGCACTTCCTCGTAATGTGGTTGTATACGTTGTATTATAATAATTAGTTAATCATGAAAGTTATGACCTGAATCAATGTAATATTGTTTTCCTTGTTGACCATCATATATTATACCTATAGAATAATTACCTTAGAACACATCTAAAACTGAAATAATAAGAGCGAAAAAGATATAACTATCACAATGATTTTCAAAATATCTGAATTGTAATTCAAGATTGACATTTGAAAACAAAAGTTGTGGTAATAACTTGATACCGAGTACACTTTGTATATCGTATCCAATGAAACGGAATTCAATAATTGGACTGTTTTACAAAAAACTTAAACCAACTTCAAAGTACACTAAGAAGTAATCAAATCTGATGACAATGGGATCAAACGGGAAGTGTACCCTTTCAAATAAAAAAAAGAATTTTTCGAATCGGTTAATAAATGATGGAGTTATGAGGTAACAAACATAAAAAAAAATACAATAGAATTGAGAACCTCCTCCTTTTTTGAAGTCGGTTAAAAATCAGATGTATGACTAAACACAAACACCTACGAATCATGAGTAAAAACGTAAGCCCGTAAGCTTCAGTCCCTTTCAACCTATATTCATCAATATAATACCGTTACAAAATGTCTCTTGATTATAAAAATCTTTCCGCTCTATACAATATGAATGAAACATCAAAGCGAATAATAATTTAGGGGCGGCTGGTGTGTCTCTGGTCGTGAACAAGTGTTCGTCGCCAGGAATGTGACGTTAATGAACACCACCCAGCCAGGGAACTGTTAAAGAGGATCTGCTTTTGTTCTCTTCCCATCTTATAATACAAAATATTTTAGGAAGAAGTTAATTAAATTCACTTTTGACGTTGACAAGGTGTCGCCTTGTTGTTTCACTGTTATTTCATTCATGACTGAAGATGCCTACCAACGGTATAATTTAATTAAAGCTTTAATGAAAGATTGCCAAGGGAATTATTTGTTTGTTGGTCAGAATGTGATTTATACTTGGTTGTCACAGAACGCTTCTAAGATTTATCTTTTCGGAAGCGATTATGGATAAACTTCTCTACGATATATATGTCTTTAAATACAATTAAATGTCTTTGAATACATATTTTAGTTTTGGGGGATCAGGCGGTCCCTACGCTTGATATAAGTACCGACTTCGTCGTATAAATTTTTTTTTTTTTTTGAACTGTTTATAGGCCTGTGTTTGACCGCAATCTCACCATGGTAAGTGATGATGCGGCCGAAGGTGGTAAGCACACAAAGCCTAGAAGGAACTGGCTCTCAAGTGCAGCTGTCGGAACACACCGAAAGGTGCTTGGCGACAGATTTTCAACATGAGGGTGGTAGCCAGCCAGGCGGGTACTACAAAGTACCCTACCACCGTGCTATGGTTTCCTCACGATGTTTTCCTTCACCGAAACCTCAAGCTCATTGTAGGATTCGAACCCGGGACCTTCGTCTAGGTGTCCGACGTCACTACCACTGAGCTGTCATCGCCTTAAAATAATAAATAATTAAAATAATTTGCTAATATAATGATAATAATATATGGCGAACGGATTTTTCATAAAATTTGGTAATCGTTATCTTCAATATCTTGTCATCTCGGGAACGCGGGTGAATCCGCGGGTATGTTCTTAGACAATAATTACCCTATGATTTGATTTGCCTAGTACCGAGAAACTTTGTGCTGTTAAACTTAGTAAAGCTATTACATTGGTAAAGCATACATTACTCGCTTCTACACGAACAAATTAATCCATTTGAATCAATCGCTTAATTGATATTGCTTCATCATTCTATGGGACTATTAATTTATCACAATTGATTTCCCATTGACATAATGAATAGACGTTATCATGAATATCGTTTATGCAGCTCAAGTATAATAAGAATAACAGATAAATCAAGCTATACAGAACAATTCTAAACAAGCCTCTGGTAGGTTGAATCACACATAGCTTCACGGGGTCAGCTTATGGTGGATATAGTTTGACTTGGAGCCGTGCGTACCTATTCTGACATGTATATATGTTAATCAATTTAAGTCGTTCAAACAACGATATTAATTATTAACGATGTAGGTAACGACTTGCTCTAGCTGAGGCTATTCATCAATCAATCCACATTGACTTATTGACCGTTATGTATAAGCTCATAACACATTTAAGCGCATGGTCCTGTGTTGCCTTCTAGACTTTGAATGGATGGCCAATCCTTGGCTGGTATAGCTAATCGACGGTTGCCACTTTCCATCAGTCTCAGCTGGACTGCCTGCCAGCTCTAAGACATAAACAAGTAAAAATTCTGGGATCTTCATACTCGGCTATTCGATATCGAACATTCATTTCTATGGAAAATTTTGCACACCAAATTTATATACATAGTAGATAAATCGTTTCCTTCCATTTTGTAAATATTTTAAGTATTGTATTTTTATTTACAACAAATATGTACAAAATACAATATCTATATAATATCTATATAATCGGAAGCAGCGGCATGCTTGAGGAAATTTTCTATATATATAGATTGTATTTTGTACATATTTGTAGTAAATAAAGATATATTAAAAAAAAAAAAAAAAAACGATATATAGAAAATTTCCTCAAGCCTGCCGCTGCTGCCGATTAACGGCAAGGTTCCCAGAAGGCTGGTGGCGTTTCCTCTTTGGATAGCCAAGCTGACGCGTTGGCGGAAAATGCTCCCCGCCCACTGGTCTCCGGAGGTCCCGATCAATAATTGTTCATTAAATTATTTGAAATATAAATTGAATATGTTAGATTTATTATGATTTCCCTTTATAAAAGCAGTTGAAGTTGTTAGATGACTACGTAGCCGGTACCAGGTTTTCATGCAGATGAAGATGTTTAACGTGAATTGTGTGAAGGGCTAGCGGAGGGCCGGAGGCACTCGAGCCCCGAGGCGCGAGTGGACGAGCGCGGTGTCAGCGCCCCTCGAACGACGCCACTCCACTCACATAGTAATCTCTTAATGACACCGCTACTACTACAATTAACCACATATTAGATCACTTGTATTTATTTGAATTTAGGCAGGAAAATAAATTCATTATTGTGTGATGAAATACGGACAGTTTGTGTGTATGGTTATTAGTCAATCACGCTGGCACAAAGATTATATTTATATATAATATATAGAATTTTCTCCAAAGAAAGCAAGAGATACCTCGGTAATGCAGGTAAACTGCGAGTGGAAGCTAGTTTATGGAATTAGCAGGTTGTTAATTAGCATCTATCCACGGCATGGCAAATTGTAGATAAGTGAGGTCAATCTGCATAATGAGGTGCTTTCCAATGTACCTAAGTGTTTTCAACAAGCATTTCGAGTTCAATTTTGTTACTATTGTTAATCTTATTAATGTTGAAAGGCTAGAAAGCCCTGATTCAAGAACAACTGTAATGACCTTGGTAGTGATTTAAAAAGTTAAAGTGTTAAGTCCAATCAAAGTAACAGCCACCTGATGAACAGTGCATGGAAAGAAAATATCTCACATACATGTAGATAAATAGATTAACGCAATTATTTTATTCAAAGTCAAAGTCAATGTCAAAGGCAAAGCCATTTATTCTTTTTAGGCCGTAGTAGGGTACTTATGAAGGTCAAAGCTACTGAAGTTACCACCAGTTCATAGGTTAATAAACATTGGAACTGGACGCAACTCTTTTACAGAACATGCTTCAATGAAATATCGCGCTAAATTGAAAATTATAATATTTATTGCAACCCCATTAATTACATCAAAATGAAACAGTTTTTTTTATTGAAGTAGGTAGGTACCTTCTGACCTGGCAGTCCCAGGTGGCACTCACCTTTGCAATGCAAATCTAATATCAATATTGATCACGCATACATATATTCTGTTTATTTGATTCCTGTTTTTTACGGAAGGATATGAAAGTGGATAGTAGTAGACTGAAGAAGAGATGGATCGATTGTGTCAAAGATGATATGAGTAACAAATGAGCTGATATGACGGATAGAAGGGCCGAATAGAGAAGCGTACTTATTGCACCGTCCTCAAATAATAGGGTACAGGGCAGATAGCGTGTTTTAATGATTTTTCTTATAATCTACTGAACATAAAATACTTACAGAAGTAGATCAATTGAACAGAAATATCTTATTATTTCTATTCATGAAATACTCTATCAAATTCAAATAAAATTCTGAGAGAAATTTTAAAGGATTGATAACTTTGACTGCATTAGAACAATAAACGGCATCTTATCGCATCAATCTAAAAAGCTTTTCGTTTTCATCTGAACGAGCTCTGTCTTACAATCACTCAGAAACTCGCTACGAAGGCTGAAAAGAAATCACGCAAACAATTATTTTAAAAGGGACGATAAGAGTGACCCAAATTCCAACCTTCCTTTTTGCATTCCAATTAGTTTTATATTGACGAAATTTATAAAAAGAAAAACCTACCAAACAATTGTGTTGTATTGTCTGTGACAACGGAGAGTGTATTTATTTCTAAGTCACTGTGTTATCAATACAAGGTTTATTTTAGGTAAAACTGAATATTATAAATTATCGTCACGTACATATTGTCTCATAGCATAGGTTTGTTTGGTTTCCTTTGTTTGTTTAGTTTCGGAGGAATTCTTATCACGTAGGTCGAACTCGGATACCAATAAGGCTACGTGGTTTATTTTAGATGCATAATTTCTGAACTATGAACGATACATTTATTTTATATAGGTATTAGCATGATATGTAGTATCATATATTTCTGGTTTTCACTTTTCATACAGCAAACTCTCCTTAGCTTGTGCCCTATGGACGCGTGTGATGCCACGACGGGTGTTGCATCACAATAGGGGCGCTTGCAACACCCGGGACATCACTCACGCGTTACCGATCCCTCCCCCCTCACCAATGAGCTCTGGCAAGTCTGGCAACCTTGCCAGAGCTCATTGGTGCGGTATTCTGTAACGTGGAGCGTGTCCTAGGATATTTTATTTCTATTCTATCTTAACTCTCAATATTTAATACTGAATGCTAAGCGCTAAAAAGCTTGATATCATAGTTCGAATATACAGGTTGTTGTTTTGGTCAGCGACGAGCGACTCAGGGTGGATAATACAAATGATACTGGTGCTAAAAAAAATATAAAAAAAATACTTATTTTTTTTTAATAATAAAAAAAAAAAATTAAAATTTTGAAAATCTTGTAATAAGCTAAAGTGTAGACATAATACTCAACGCGAGTACGAGGGAGTAAAGGGGTGGGGCGATGGCGGCTTGCGCCTAGCTCTAGTCTGTGCACATGCCTAGTAACCATACTTTGCAGTAATTTTATTTCAAATTGAATAAGGTATTTCTCAACATATTCACAGTATTTAATGGAATTAAGTCCATTTTTGGGGAATATATATTTTGTACTACCGCTCCTGGGTCGCTTGTCGCCGACCAAAACAACATTCTGTATAAATCTATCTGAAAAAAAAAACTTTTCAAAATGAAAAGTGTGCTAGCTGTTTTAAGAAAAAGATACAAAAATAGTCTACTTGGAAAGATATCTTTCTATTTAAAATTATAAAAAAAGGTAAGGTGTTTTAAGAAAAAGATACAGAAATAGTCTACTTGGTAAGATATCTTTCTATTTAAAATTATAATAAAAAATATTCATAACGGAGTTAAAATGTAAATAAGAAAATTGTTAATATAAATTTAATTACAATGTATGTGTGATAAAATAATTATAAAACATACTTACGCCAAAATAAGTGTTGTGGTGTTGGTTGAGGCGCTGGCCGACACTTGCTGAATAAGAATGCCCCACATTTGTGTATTGTACGTACGTAGGAGAGCAGTGTAGGAGTGGGATACGTCATACGAATGTACAAAAACAACTAAAAGCTTTTATATCCAGCACCTGTTTTAAGTAGGAAAGGGAAAAACAATTTAAGAAACCATTAGCGGCGGCTTAAATCATTGGTTTAGATACTCAGGTGTGATTTCTATTATTTGATCAGGAATCACAGTAGACTTAGTAGAGATGCTAACGCATTCAGCAATTTAATATTACTCTACCTTAGCTTATGGTATGTAATTCGAACATCTTTATATA
This sequence comes from Polyploca ridens, assembly GCA_951394255.1. Classification (NCBI taxonomy): domain Eukaryota; kingdom Metazoa; phylum Arthropoda; class Insecta; order Lepidoptera; family Drepanidae; genus Polyploca; species Polyploca ridens. Next base: position 7,416,586 of record OX596258.1, read on the forward strand.
TTAAATTCCACTGCACGTGTGTATGTCACTGAATTCCTCCTAAACCACTGAACCGATTTGAATGTTTTTTTTGTATGCGTTTGGGTGGCGCACTGGATGGTTTAGATTCACAAATCAGCACTGCAGATGGCGCTACAGTCGATAATATAACCTAAATACCGACTGCAGCGCCACCTGCCGGGCTGATTTGGATGGTTTAGATAGGATAGGGTAGGGTAGGGTAGCACCACAGGGTAGGGTAGCACCACGCGAACGAAGTCGCACCGGGCAGCTAGTACTTTATAAAAACCACAGATAAAAACTAAAATTCAAATATACGGGTAAAACTTGGGTAAAACAGTATGACGGCGATGCCCTGTCAAATCAAACTGTGTTTATATTAAGAATGCTTAGTCTACACACATATCACTTGCAGTGAGGAACAAACTTAACATAATCGGGATTATACCTATCATAAAACTATGCGGTAATGTAAAGTAATCGCACTAGTGCGTAATAAGTTGCATTATGATACTAAAAACGGTGCAATAAATGACACTTTAAGAGCAAGTGTGTTTATATAGTATAGTGTGATACATGTGTGCAAAGTTGGTTGGTTGATAATCATCAACCACACGATAACGTTATCAAATAAGTATGGTGCACAGGTTTTTTTTGACAGCGATGCACTGTCAAACAGTTTATTCGGTTAAATTAAGAATACTTCGTCTACACACATCACATACAGTGAGATACGAACTTAACATAATTGGGATAATATCATAAAATACTAGTGTGGTAATGTAAAGTAAAAAGCACCAGTTCGTAATAAGCTGTCTTGTGATACTAAAATCGGTGCAGTAAGAGCCACTTGACGAGCGAGTGTGTTAAAAAAGTAATTTAATGTTTAAAAAAAGGAAGAACCAAACAAGGCCATTTCGACATTATTTTATAGTAAACACTTGTTTTTTTGTCTAAATGTCTAAATATTTTGTTTTATCCTTTTTTAACACAGGTTAGTTTTATACTATTATAAAACCTTTATTAATATATAGCTAGAGCTGTAAATTAACTCAAATCACTCTTATGAGTATAAAAACTTTTCTTGACACTCTTGTAAGTCTCTAAAAGAACTCAAAGTTCTAAGTGGGCTGGTTTATTGATGTTGAATACTCTTGCGTTCTGCTTGGGTATCTTGCGTGGTTTCGGAAATGATATTAGTGGCTTCGTTACAATATTTTCTATACAGTGCACATACGCAAAAAAATCGTGAATATATTACACATGTCTGAATTTTGACAAATAAATCAGTCAAGCAGACGAACTTTTATTTGAATCTACAGTAGGTACTTAGGTACTCGTAATGTTCCGAAGAATAATAACAATGCTTGAAAGAAACTGGTAATTTCACTTGACTACTGGGAGAAATGCTTTCATTATGTCAAGTCATTCTTTCCATTACACGCATTACTGGAAATAAAATGGAAACGCGGAATCTGATGCGGCGAATACCCGACCGACCATTATTAAAAGGCACTCGAACCCATTGTACCCCTCATTTAGTCGCTTCTGAATTTGAAAAGAATGCAATTTTAAAACCAAGGGTTTTTGCCTACAATTTGTTTCCATTTACCAAATTGCCTTCCGTATTTTAAACATAACGAGAGCCGGGACAGACTTATATTCAGAACGATTTGAAAATATTGAAGAAACTTGTGTGAATGATTTGTATGCAACGAGTTTTGGAGCACTCTCGACTTGCGAACCTCCATTTCTCAAATGCATTCAGGCACCGATGTGTAAATCTTTGCGCTGCAGTCAGAGAGAGTCAACCTACTAGGTGAGCCGGGTGTTTAGGCCAAAATACCTATAATAATATCTATAGTTATACTTCATTGCTTCGTCCTCGAGATTAGATACATAAATTTGTAGTACCACGTCTAGGAATCGCCAATCTACCACTAAGTTGAAAGCAGAGTGAAACTGCTTCTTATTTTTTTTTTTTTTTTGTGGGTATTTTGATATCTGCCTCCTGCCGCCCGGACTGACCGACACTCATTCGCGTTTTAGTGCCTCGTCGATCACCACGTTATTCTTTGTTTTTCGCAAAAAAAGTTTAAAAACGATGCCGAAACGTAGTCACAGAAACGATAGTGATTATCTACGCAGGATACGAGCACACTTTGACATATCGTCAAATTTAAAATTGTGTTGTGTACATATTATGGTGATGTTACTTTCATATCTTTTGGAATCCCAAATAATGGGCTTATGCGTATAGTGACTGTGTACATTTGAAAGGAATATTACTTTCACGTTATTTAAAGATATTGTGAATAGTTTAATAAGGACTATATCCGTATCAAACTTTGACATATAGTCAAAATTCCAATGTTACCTTCATATCATTTGGAATCCCAAATAAATGGGCTTTTTGTTAGTGACTGTGTACATTTGAAAGGAATGTTACCTTCACGTTATTTAAAGATATTGTGAATAGTTTAATAAGGACTATATCCGTATCAAACTTTGACATATAGTCAAAATTCCAATGTTACCTTCATATCATTTGGAATCCCAAATAAATGGGCTATTGTTAGTGACTGTGTACATTTGAAAGGAATGTTACCTTCACGTTATTTAAAGATATTGTGAATAGTTTAATAAGGACTATATCCGTATCTCACTTTGACATATCGTCAAAATTCCAAACTGTGTTGTGTACATCTTATGGGGATGTTACCTTCATTTCATTTGGAATCCCAAATAATGGGTTATTGTTAGTGGTTATGTACATTTCAAAGGAATGTTACCTTCACTTTATTCATCAGATTGAAAAAGATGGTATTAGTCACGTGCCAATTTTTTGTGAACTATTGCCGCGTTACCATCTAGGACCACGGCAGTGCCCCATCAGCCAAGTCGAACAAGAGTCACAGGTGAGTTACAGTTATTTCAAATTGAAAACTCGTTGCAAAATCAGACTTTTTACGCGCTTGGTAGGCCTTATCTTGCCCTTTCATTCTTTCATCTTGCCCTGCAATTCAGTAGGTTGGATATTTACCAAGCAAATGGAAAGATGCAAATATCTTGCTAATACATCTTGTGTAATACAAGTAGACATGAGCGCGCCGCGCCCGCCGCCCCGTCTGCACGGATCGGCGCGCCGATCAGTATCAATAGTAGCAATAATCCTACTTTCCATGGCTGTCGAGATTTGCGTGCTACATTATTTTGTAAAAAATGTATTTGTAAAACGAAAATTCATGGTATGTATGGTAAAAGTTTTATATCGAGGTCACGCCGCCGACTGATTGTACATCGGCGCTCATGTCTAAATACAAGAAGCTACGATAGTTTTATGTAATTTTACATCTTTACCACAGTATTTACAGGATGACTATACTTAGTGGAAAAATTCTATTGATGTCGCAGTTAATCCCTTAACCCGTAGTTTCTCGCGAGGGACGCGCGTCCTATTATAACAATTGATGTCATTGTTATATTTTATACCGCGATTAAGACTGGACAGCTATTGCTTAGAAATGTTTTCTGATACCAGCAAAAAAGGGGGGGCGTAGTATATGGTGAGGAGACCGCCAGCGGCCAGTGGAGTACCAATATAATAATAATAATAAAAAAAAAAAAATATATTATTATTATTTATAACTGATTATTACTGATCGATCAGATCAATCTCAAATATTAATTATTTATTATCCAACTTTGAAATAATAAAACTATACTAAATAATAACTTAATCTAAATAATAATAAACTTTTAACTAAAATTCATTTAGTAACTATTACTGTAGAAGAGCTCCAGTCAGGTACATCCACCTCGATTACACAAGTCGCGGTGACGGACTCACCGCAGCCGCAGGCAGAACTATCCGTCGAAACAAGACTGGATCCGGAATTAGATGAGGAGATTCTTAATCTATTGGGAGAAATGGCTTCGAAAGATAAAATATATGGACTGGATATTCGAGATGAGTTAGCTGTGCGATGGGAGCACATCACTTTAAAATCATCTTGTTCCCAAGGATTGCACAAATATCGACGCATTCAAGCCTAATCCAAAAATTAAATTGCCCTTATCGGAGATACTCGTTAAAAAAGACAAGGCTTTGGAGAATAAGCAAATACAGAATTATTGATCGAAGCTGGTCGCCTAATGTGTGACTCACAACACAACGAATCTATTACAAGAAGGCTGCAAAAAGCAATATCGAAATCTGGTGCCGAGATAAAAATAAATGCACCAATTAGGATGGTTAATCCAGCGCAGAAACAAGAACTGGCTTCTACCCAAGCCTCCGCTCCTAGCAGCCAGGCAGGCCGGAGCAGCGAGGAGATTCGAGTCGACCACACCCCGCCCACGGCAGCCGCAGCCGCCATCACATCCGCCGCCGCGATCGTGACACTACCCAGCCCCGCGTCGGTAAAATCCAATAGGTTCCGCAGGGCAATTATCTTATTGTTATGATAAATGGCGATTGATAACTAAAAACCCCGACATACTACCTATGATGGGTCAAAAGTTATAATAATAATAATATCTTTATTGCAGCCATATTTTTAATACAAAAGTATGAGATACCTTTTTTCCAAACCGGTTTCTCAATCATATGAACCGAGTCCACCTGTCTTATCCGCATCCGAAACCCTTCAATACAGAAGGTACAATAAAATTCTTCACTGATATTATTAAGTAGTGAAGATATATCACAATGTAAACCATGTGAAGGACAGTTTCTCTCTAGTTATTTTCTTATCAAAATACCAAATGGTAAAAATCAGATTTATTATATAAAAATTCTTTCCACGCTAGCGGATAAAAAGCATTTTTGCCTTATAATTCAAGTTCGAGGATAAATTGTAACTAGTCAATGTCCTTTCGTATTTTACAAAATTATTAAGAACCAGTAGTTTATTTACACAAATCATTACGTTATTTGTCATCTATTTACTTAATGTATTATTTCTAGAAATTATCAAAATTGCAAAAATAATATCAAACATACAGAAAACTTTTTTGAGTCTTTACGATTTATAATCAATATCAAAAAGAGCTATATAGTTCCAAATACCGTGTGCAATACCTTGGCTTTTTCCGAAAAATACCAAAACACGTTAACTTCATTGAAGTATAAGCGATATTTAATAAAAACATAATAATTACTTAGGGCAGTTTTCTTAGGATTACAATATTAGTAAAGGACTTCCAATATTGACAGATTTTGTATCGACATCACTGCTATTTCGTACATACATCAATCGTATGGTTAGTTTTTTCCACATCTCAGTGGCAGTGATGTGAGTGAAGCTCGCGGAATACTTGTGTTCGATTCCTACAGAAGTTCTAAAGAAAACGAAATAGCAGTCACGAAAATCCGATCCCGATACCGAATGGGAGTAAAAAGATCTGTTTTGAAATGATTGTAATTTGTCAATAGTCAACCAAATATTGACCTTTTTGCGTCGCGTATGAATAAAAAATGCGAAAAATATTTCTCATGGAATAGAGAATAGATTTACATTAAATAGAAAAGATCTTTCTTTTTATGTTTATCCTCCCTTTTGTTTTGTTACATTTAAAGTTTTAAGAAAAAATATAACAGATTAAGCCGAGGGTCATGGAACTATTTTGGGCCCGCGTAACCCTGGTTTCCCCTATTTTTGGAATTATTTCAATTTAGACTAATAATGTGTTATTATCTGTTTCCAACAGTAACCCAAATATCACGTTGATATTATATTAACTTCCCTGTCAGAAAGTTCGATAAAACAATAGGACGTGCGTTGGGTGACCTTCTTATAGAAGTACAACTTTCTTACTGAATTAAGTATTTTAGTTGGAGTGACGTCACGAACGTCTTTGAGAATAGTCATCAAGATCACTTTGTCGTCTGTTTAATTCATAAAGTAGTGTTTTTTACAGTTATATCCAGTGAATTCATATTTCCGGTTAAAGTTTAAACAGTGAACTATTTACATTAATTGTTTTCGAAAGAAATTATCCCTAATTAGTGCTTTTTAAACGATTTTTTAATAAAAATCGTAACGGGTGCAACGGGGTGACTTACCACCTACCCTCGTTATTTATTATACGTAGATATCATCTGTGCTTTGTTTACGTTCGACTTACGCTGTCTCATAAACATTAAATTATGAAGTGCGGAGCGTGCAATAGACACCTAACGCGCTTGGATAAAGCTGTTTGCAAGCAATGTCCTATTTCCTATCATAAAGCGTGTGTTAAGATACCAGACAGCGCTAAACCAAGTCCGGACTGGATATGTCCCCAATGCAAGATAGCATCACCGCGTATGCGTGACACTGCATTGCCTATCAAAAGCGCAGAGGACAGTTATGTGGTGGATGAAGGGGCAAAGAGTCAGCCTGTATCTCAACTCAGCTCACCTCAAAGCACTCCCACTAAGAATCATGATCTACTTACCGAAATTAAACTTTTTCGTGATGAAATGAAAGAGATGAGGTCCGAAATGCGTGAATTAATGAGTGAAATAACTAACGTTAGGCAATCTATTAGCGAGTGTCACAAAAGGATGGATGTTCTCGAGACTAGGCTGGATAAAATTGAAGCAAAGTCCTTCCAAGATCCTTCTAATGAAATTTTAAAACTTCAAAATACTGTAGCTGGTTTACTATCCGACCTTAATGACCGAGATCAAGCCGCCTTAATAAATGACGTGGAAATCTCTGGAATTCCGGAATTCCAAGACGAATCAATCGGCCATATTTTGATCACTGTGGGGCAAAAACTCGGAGTTACGATAGAAAAATGCGATGTTATTAGCGCTCGGAGGGTTGGTCTACGTCGTGTGAGCGACGAAGCAAATTCCAAGCAACCGCCGGCACCGCGACCTATCATTGTGCAGCTATCGCGCCGGGCGCTTCGCGATGAACTGCTGAAGGCAGCGCGCGTGCGACGCGGCGCCGACACTGCCGATCTCGGCCTGCCCCACCACACCCCGCGCAGGTTTTTTATCAACGAGCGGCTCACAAAGCAGAATAGGGGCTTATACCGTATGGCGCGGGAACAAGGAAAGAACGTTCAATGGAGATTCGTGTGGACTCGGGAAGGCAGAGTTTATGCCAGAAAAGACGCGACAACCACTGTATATGCCTTAAAATCAGAATCCGATTTCGAACGGGTTTTTGGAATGTCTTCACTTAATAGCTCAAAACATTGATGTTTCCAGGCGGCATAAATGTCAATTCATTTTAAATTATCCCATAAATATGTACTTCTGTAATTTTAAGATGTATTTTGCAATTTTAGATTATCTTTTAAATGTAATTTTTTGTGTCTTTAAACATGTATATAATCATTGGGTCAACTTTTTAAACAATTTTGATGTAATCGAGTGTATAACAAAAGTATGTTCTGTTTTTTGTTATTCGCATTTGGATTTATTTTACTGTAAGTTGCAGTTTCTCGCGTTAATAATTATGGAATCTTATCTGTGTGTCGCGGTTTTTAATTATTATCATACAAATTATTTTTTTGCATTATTATTATCATTTTATTTTTACAATTATACAATGCTGGGTGTAGCGACCCTAAAGTTTATTTTATTATTATTTTTTAACAATGGTTAACTCAAAAAGATTTAAAATTGGTTTGTTTAATGCCGGTTCGCTGAATACCAACCATGACGAATTTTTGGCTGCCATTGAGAGGTACGATGCAGAAATAATTGCTATAAATGAGACATGGCTTAGGCTGGGGGAGGAGGCTCGAGCACCAGTTGTCCCCGGATATGGGTTACGTCATATTCCTCGACCGCGTGAGATACGCTCTCGTGGCGGGGGAGTAGGCTTTTACGTTAAACGTGGAGTCAACGTTCGAACAGCAAAACACCCTTCTTCAAATTTGGCGGTTGAACAAATGTGGATGACTTTTACAGTGAATGGAGTTAAAATAGTGATGGGTACAGCGTATCGACCGCCGTGGCTCGATATTGACATATTTATCGATGCGCTCACTGAGTCAGTCTCGTCTTTCTCCTTTTGTGAGCATATTATCTTAGTCGGAGATTTTAATATTAATATGTTTAAGACAGAGGATGTAAATGTAAAAAAAGTAGAACAGTTTTTGAAATGCTTTAAATTAGCTAATTGTGTTACTGAACCAACTCATTTTACCTCCCATAGTGAAACACTAATTGATTTAATCTGTACCGACCTCACAGTTTCTAAAGTAACTGTTAATCATATCCCGGAACTAGGTGGCCACGCTATGGTTTATGCTGAGCTAAAATTTAGAAAAATTAAACCCCCACCTAAAAGTATTTTATACCGTCCTCTTAAGGACATAGACACTAATAAATTTAACTATGATTTATTGCATATCAATTGGAGTTCTATTTTAAATTGTAATACCGTTAATGAAACTATAATGTTATTTAGCGAAACTATTTTTAATTTATTCGAGTTACATGCTCCTTTTAAGAAAATTATATTGTGTGGACGTACGGTTCCGTGGTTAACTTCTAATTTACGATACATGATGAAGCTTCGTGATGACGCCTACAAAAAACAACGTAAATCTGATTCCATTATTCATAAGCAAGAATACAAGGAATTAAAACATTTAGTGAGCTCGTGTACTTTTTTGGAAAAAAAAGCTTACTTTGAGCAAGATATAAATAAAAATATACAGAACCCTAAATTGTTATGGAAAAATTTAAAAAATACTGTACTTATTGATTCCAAAACAAATAATCTACCAGAGCATTTTAGCGACCCTGACAAGATAAATCATCATTTTCTTAATGTCCCAGGAGATAACTCAGTACCTATATCAGATCTATCTTATTATGAATTTAATAGATTTGGTGCATCTTCTTTTGCTTTCTCACCTGTTGATGACAACGAAATTACTAAGATTATTTTATCGATCAAATCCAATGCACTGGGCTCAGACGAGATTGGATTAGACATGATACTATTAACGCTTCCAACTACGCTCCCCATCATCACTGACATAATTAATAAATCTATAACTTCAGCCGTCTTTCCTGAAATATGGAAATCTGCAATTGTAAGACCAATTCCGAAATGTAGTAATCCCACAGAGATCAAAGACCTACGGCCTATTAGTCTCCTTCCGTATATGTCAAAGATTCTGGAAAAGGTAATTTATAACCAGTTATCGAAATACTTAGAGCAAAATGATATATTACCCAATCTGCAATCCGGCTTCAGGAAAGGCTTAGGAACACATACTGCCCTGCTGGATGTCGTGGATAATGTTCTCAGTGCTCGTGATGCTGGTCTGAGTACAATTCTTACTCTGCTGGACTTTTCCAGGGCATTTGATTGTCTAAATATTTCGCTTCTTTTATCAAAGCTGACATACTATGGACTTCATAGTTCAGCGGTGCGTTGGTTTGATAGTTATTTATCAAATCGTTTTCAACGAGTAGAAATTCGTAAGTTGGATGGTTCACTGCTAACATCAAAGTGGCATCCTATTAGTAGAGGCGTCCCACAAGGATCAATTCTAGGTCCTCTTCTTTTCATACTCTACAGCGCGGATATTGTCAATGTTATACACAATTGTAAGTATCATCAATATGCAGATGATATACAACTATATCTTTCATTTAATCAGAATGACACTATTAGTGCAGTGGAGTTGATAAATGAGGATCTGAAACGAATATCTGAGTGGTCTCGTAAGAATGCTTTGGTTCTCAATCCATCTAAATCCAAATTTATGATTCTAGGTTCTAAAAACCAGATTCAAGGTGTGACGACCAGAGAACCTTCAGTAAAAATCCTGGATGAAGTAATTGAGCGGGTGGATAGCGCACGAAATCTAGGTATCTTAATGGATAACAAACTCCAATTCGAAGGTCATGTGTCAGAAGTCACTCGTAGTTGTTTTTATAAGTTAAAGGTTTTATATAAAATTCGAAATTTCTTAAGTATTGACGTCCGCACCGCACTTTGTGAGGCATTGGTCTTGTCTAGACTTAATTACTGCATTACTGTCTATGGACCCTGCCTACTCGGTAGGTCTCAGCGCCTCATACAGCGAGTTCAGAATGCATGTGCCAGATTTTGCTTTCCAATTCCGCCTCGTGCCCACGTGACACCTTTCCTGAATAAAGCCAAATTGCTTAAAATGGAAGCTAGACAACACTTACATTTTTGCACTTTACTTTTTGGGATAGTGAAGACGGGTAAGCCAAAGTACCTATATGAGAAGCTTGCTTGGTTATCAGCGAGAAACGCTTATCGGACGAGAGCGTCGCTGATACGACTTTCAATGCCTCGACATAGAACAGCAGCCTTCCGTGGTAGCTTTAGGTATAATGCGACTAAATGTTGGAACAACCTCCCTCCACCAATCCGTAGTCTGCCATCTAAACACACTTTTAAAATTAAGTTCAAACAATATCTCCTGGAAAATCAATTGTAGTATAATAATAGCATCATTGGATTATACTTTTAATTTTTCAGAACCTGAGCCTGATGACTATTAATTACCTGTTTATTTTTCTACCAGAATTTAGTAGTAGTAGGTAGGTATTTACTCCTGTTTTTCATTTTTATTTAGTACCGGCTGTTACTTACACAAAACCATATATTTAATTGCTAAAGTTATACATCGCTGCACCCTCATTTAACTTATTATTTTTAATATAGCTATATTTTTTAACGCTTCACTTTGTTTATTTACAATATCATTAACGTTCGATTATTTAAGTCTGAAACACTATCACTGGTCGTTTCTCACTGATATTCGTGACGCACACTCGCGAGGCGACGACAGAATATCAGCGTTGAGGTACCCCACCTCAACATTAGGCTGAGTCGGCCGCCTTTTTCTTCAGGCACGCACAGATATGATATTTATTTATATTTTAATTTTGCTGTTCTGTTATTTTTGTTGTTATTTGTGTGTTTCTGGGAAATAAATTCATTTTCTTCTTCTTCTTCTTCTTCTTCTAGTTACGTAGTAACTATTTAGTAATCTTGTGATTTCAGTCCGGATTACAATACGAATCATTACAACAGTCATCGCTCCGCTATGTCATTGATCTTACGATCGAGAGTAGGGTCTGATGACCCTGAATAGGAGTTTCTATAGACTTCGCCCTCCAGCTCCCAAGTATAACGTCACTGGGATCCATCATTAGTTTAGATTCCTTATCGAATTGGTATCCTAATAACAATTTCAGTTTAGAGTACTTATTTAACTAAAAATATTGTCACTCTACTCATGCTGGTAATTGCTCAAAGAGTACAGACGACAAGTAAAGTAATATAAATTTAGAAAATATTATAGTTGTTAATATCATAATCATTATATATCTATCAAAATAATAATCAGAATATATCTATCAAAATACATGAATTAATTAAAACATCCCGACTGTGTTCGAATCAACCTTGTGTGTATATTCCATTTTACAAAGACCGATCGAAAAAATGTCCGGTGGAAGCGTTATTAGCATAAAAAATATGTTGAAATGACGAAGCCTTAAAGAAACCAAAAAAAAAAAAAAAAAAAAAAAAAAAAAAAAAAAAAAAAAAAAACCGTATTAGGAGACCACATAAATCGGTATTTTTACAGATACAATCAGTCGTTGTATAAAAGACACGCTATCTAGATACTAGTTAGCTGTATTCTCAACTCACACATACATACTTAAGTATGTATTTTTTTTAGATTACCTATTGTGTAAAAAAGTTATTTACATATGTTGTACTAATACAATGAATCAAATTACCCATTAAGATAATTCTTATAAATAAATAATGATCTGACTCCACCAGACATGCAGTCGCTCATACAACTGGTGTCAATATAAATACAACCAGAAATACTGCTGGAAAATGTGGCAAAATTCTACTGTCTTCGCAAAATTTTATCGAAGAGATGTTCAGTGTAATCAATCAGATCGCTTTCAGTTAGCTTTCACAATCTTAAACTTAGAAACTGATTTCAATTATAAAATCATTGTGTTTTTTAATTTCAACTATACCTATAAATAGTTTAATTTACTATGGTTGATGAAACCATAATTTCTTATAAAGTCTCTAATTAGTTTAATTTTGTTAAATGGCAAAAACATTGTTCACAAAAATTACAAATTATAAAGGTACCTATACTAATAATTACATAAGTACATTTATTTTTTGATGATTACAAATATCAAAAACATGACCCTCTTTCCGGGTCAGTCGGGTCAAAAATAAAATATTATTAGTGTTTTAATATTTCACTATCTTTCAAAATCTACAAATTTATGTATCTAATCTCGAGGACGAAGCAATGAAGTATAATTAATGATTAAACGAACTTACCTGAAGTGAAGTTCTATCAGAATTATACGAGTTGCTTCGTCCGAAGAGATTAGCTCCCTCCCAGCCCTATAACCCCCATATAAAGTGAAATATTAAGATTGCAGGCTTTCAACTAAATGAGTGTCGGTCAGTCCGGGCGGCAGGAGGCAGATATCAAAATACCCACAAAAAAAAAAAAAAAAATAAGAAGCAGTTTCACTCTGCTTTCAACTTAGTGGTAGATTGGCGATTCCTAGACGTGGTACTACAAATTTATGTATCTAATCTCTTCGGACGAAGCAACTCGTATAATTCTGATAGAACTTCACTTCAGGTAAGTTCGTTTAATCATTAATAAAACCTACTCATATTGAGTATCAATGACGAGCCTCTACTTCCCGATTCCTCTCCTTTTCCCACCTCATATGTGTAAGCGAGACAAGAGCTTCGCGAATATTCTACATACTTCGGCGACGCATCACAAAACGTAAGGCGCGCGCCCCGCAACGCCGCAAAAAGGCAGTACGAGATCCGCTACCGAACGGGAAACATCAAACTTTGTGATTTATAAATAAACAGTACGAAAACCGCTGCCGACCGGGAGGCGTTGATTTGTAAATTGAACTCAGTGAAACTCAGTGACTTGTGATTTGATGTGAGATAGTGGTGATAGTTGCTGTGTGCAGTGGATTGCCATAGGAGTTCCTGGTAAGTCCTTACCTTTATCCTAGGAGGCTCCTCGTTTTCCATATTGATATTTGTACGCAAAAACCCACCATTTTTTTCTGGTACGCCTTCGAGCGGATTATATCACGGATCATATCAAATCACGTATAATTTCCCGCTTTCTATAGGTTTTATGCTTCTAAATAGGTATATACCTCATAATACGCAAGTCTTATACCTCATAAATAGGTTTTAGACTATATAAATACGATATTTCGTACTCCCGCCATTTTTACCACGCCAATCGTGATAAAAAGTAGTTAGGTAGTCAATACCGCCGCCGCTCCTCCATATTTTTAGGACTTAGATTTTATAGGTACCGATTCGTATCTTATTATACGAAATCATAATGGTGTACTAATAACCGCAATACGTACTTACTATTTGTACTATTACTACGCATATAATTGCATTCTATGAGCCTTGTCTGTCGACTTGAAATAAACTTTCATACCTATATAGGTAGGTGCCTAAACTGTTGGATATACCTACCTACTTACCTACGTCATTTTACTTTAATTAGGTAATTTTGCAATTTATTATTACGCAATCTTTCACAATGGAAGCTATTGAAACTAAAATTAAAATATTGGAAGCTAAAAATGAAGCTATTTTTGAACAATTATCGTTCTTATATGATTCTTCTAAGAATATTTCCACGTCCGCGAGTGCAGACCTTCGTTCCTCAGAGACATTCATGGCGGACACTGAAATTATTAGTACAATTCGTCATGAATTTAGTACCAATTTAGATACAATTAACGCGTTAAATATGCAACTTGATCCAGAATATAAGATTGATTATAAAAAAATGATTTCATTTGATACAGTGTACACCCGAATAGAAAGGGTTCGTTCTCTTATCGTCAGTAAGACAAATATTACGTCGAATGTGTCCGCGCAGAATACTATTCCGTCCCAATATAAAGGTCGTATCAAACTACCACCAATTCAAATTCCGTCATTTGATGGAAAAATAGAAAATTGGCCCGTCTTCTTTGAATCTTTTAAATCTAATATACATTCAAATCCTGATCTTTCGAATTCTCAAAGAGTACAATATCTTGTAGGTAAATTAACAGGAAATGCTTTAAAAATCACGGCAGGTATTATACCGTCCGGTGATAATTATAATTCTATTTGGGACAGCTTAGTTCAAAAATATCAAGATAAAAGAGCATTAGGCTCACACTACATGTCTAATTTATTCAATGTGAAACCCGCATTAAATAATTCCGCGTCTTTAAATACGTTCATTGAAACTTTCCACGCTTCTGTATCTGCTTTGGAACAGTTAGGTATTGAAGATATGAAAGATTTTATCTTACTTTCTTTAGCTTTAAAGAAGTTAGATCCCGCAACCGCTATTTCCTTTGAAATGTTTATGAGGAATAAAGAAATTCCTTCTTATAAGGATTTTGTTGATTTTATTAAATCGCAAGTAAAAATATTAGACCGCACTTCTACGCCAATTGCTGGCTCCGCGCGAACCGCCCCAGTCGGTAGCAACCTTAATAATCCGCCCGCTTCTCGGTCTCAACCGCGTAATTCAAACACAGTCCACCATGCTTTCCTTGCACGCGATAATAATAATAAAAGCACTTGCTTATTTTGTAATAAATCTGATCACTATCAGATTTTTAATTGTTCCTCTTTTAAAGCACTTAATACTAAAGATCGTTTAGATTTTGTTAAATCTAAAAGAGGCTGTGTAAACTGCCTCAGCCTTACGCATACTGCTTCTCAGTGTAAGTCGTCGTATAGTTGTAAAACTTGTAATAAACACCATCATTCTCTTTTGCATTTGGATAGCAATTCGCAATCGCAACAAATAGTTTCCGACTCGCGTCCCTCTCACTCGGCGCGTCTTGATAATAGCGATAACCGCATCGTGCCGTCCGCCGCCGCCAGCGCCGCGCCGCGACCGCTCCCGTGCGCAGCCTCGCCCGCGCATTCGACCGCGTCTCCTTCTAACGCTACGGACGCTCCTCAACCGGTGTCGCTATGCACCCGAGCGCGAGTTGATAAGAATAATGATAACGAACGCGATTCTTTTAATAAATTAAATCCTTCCCATACTACTGTACTTTTATCAACCGCTCAAGTTTATGCGTCTAATAAGGACAATAAATATATTTCAGTTAGATGTTTAATAGATAACGCGTCTCAAAACAACATAATTACAACTGCCTGTTGTAAACAACTAAAGGCAAATGCCCGTTTTGGGCCCACCGTGGACATTACTATACAAAGAAATGATTTTGTTTATTAATTTTGTTATTTAAAAATATGAATATTACATTCATTTAAACAGCTGCCACTTTAATAAACAATGTTTCGTATATTAAAAGAATTTTAATAGTCAACGACGTCAACGTTGCAAAATGTTGCCAGCGTTTAAATCACGTTTTTGTTATCGATACTAAATCGATTTTAATAAAAATTCAACATTCATCGGAATACACAAATAGGACTTTGCTTACACAACGTAGTTCATAAGCCATTTAAAAAAGGTGGTTTTAAATAACAAAGCTATCAGTTATTTAGCTATTTAAAATAAAGAAGTAAATGAAGTCGATTAAAAAAGAAACGATTAATCGATTACGTGTTTTTATGTATTTTTTGTATATGACAACACTCGCTTGACATTTACTCTTAAATGAACTGTCATTTTGTCGACTGTTTGTTTCTTTCGTTGTGTTTTGATTACGATTTCTTTTACAACATAGATGATTATTATACTTGATTTACTACGACTTTGGCTTTGTTAAACGGAATCTGTGCTAACTACGACGAACGACCACTGGCTTGAAATCAAGGATTACAGCTGCATTCATTTTGGATTTCGAACACTTTCATACAATATCTGAAGAACATTGTGTTAATTATTGTGGCTTTAACCTGGCGGGGATTCAAAGACATGCTTTGGAGCCCGAGGAAATTCTTACTATGTTGCAGCAGTGGGTTGCACCTCAACAGGTAAATAAATTATTTTAAAATAAATGTTTAGAATTACCTACATCATTGAACAATAACTGATAATTGTATTATTGTTTTAGTTAACAAGGGATAATCTTGTTTGCCACAACTGCTGGGAGGTAGTTACTGCAAACTTGTTGCCCCCAACAAGAACCAGAAAGCATGGGCCATCTAAATAGTTGTGTTAATTGTAGTCGCTCAATTAGACCACTAAGAAGCCATTTGTTACGCTTAGAGACAAATAGAAAGAATCTCATTAGAAATGTAGTTATGGAATGGATTCAACCTCGAGAAGTAAGTTTCGAATCACTTTACAAAAGAATATAACCTACAATGCAACCTTCTGAACCAGTATTAGTTTTAGTCAGACTTTTCATGCAAAGGTCTATTTGAATAAATGATTTTGAATTTCATACAAAATATTTATTGTATATGCCTCTGTTTGACCACAATCTCACTATAGTAAGTGATTATGTCGCAAAGGTGGTAATCACACAAAGCCTAGAAAGGTAGTGGCTCTCAAGTACTGCTGCCGGAACACCTCAGTAGATGCTTGTTGATAGATTTTCAACTTGTGAGTGGTAGCCAACCAGGTCGGTACTACAAAGAACCCTACTCACACTATGGTTTCCTCACATTTACCTATACCGAAATCTCAAGCTCATTTTAGGATACAAACCTACACAGCGGCATCCAATCTCACTACCACTGAGCTATCATCGCTTTATTTGTTTACTGTCTTATGTATGCTATGCTTGTTTTATTAGCCTAATCCTTGTGACTACCCAATAGTCTATAACTAAAGAACTTCTATTGTGTATTGTTTAAATTGCTTAGGGTACTAAACAGATTAATTACATAAGATTAAAAAATAAGATGTTATGTTAAAATGCTGTCAATGTATGAATTGAATGTTATGTAGAAAAAATAAAATAAAAGCTTATTAATTAAGAATACTTTTCAGATATTTTTTTTGTACCCCTATCCCTGTACCTTTAAAGAATGGAGTAAAATATAATAAGAACTGTTGTTTCTGGTTAATTTTTACACATCAAGCATAAAAGAAACATAAATTATTAATATTTTTTGCAGTAAGACATATTTTCATAATGTAAAATAACCTCAAAATGTTTTATTAATTTCTACTCTTTCTAAAACAATGGCATCTTTTTAAATATAATTTTTAGATATCTGATGAACATATGATTTTAAAACACTACATTATTATACTCATTATTGCTGTCCATCCTGGGCCCAAGACCCTATGGATCGCGGGCATTCCCCTTTAAATATAATACCGCTTAGCAATTCTTTTATAAAGGGTGTAGGATCCACTTCGCGTCCTATTCACGGCTACGTTCAACTTAAAATAACCGCGAAAAATAAAAAATATTTTTATAATATTACCGCTCTTGTCGTTGATTGCATTACTGACAGGTTACCGACTGAATATGTTGAGACTTCTATAGTGCAACATTTAGGTAACTTACCGCTCGCTGACCCTCTGTGGCACATCCCCGGAGAGGTCGAAGTAGTTCTCGGGGCACAATTGTTCCCATTTTTATTATTAGGTCAAAAAATTATTGCACCTCCCGCTCCTTCTGCCCTTGAAACCGTGTTCGGTTATATTCTTATGGGCGACGTTCCCGCTAACTCTAATATTAATAAAAATGCATCCACTTATTTTAATACCGCGACCTTTTTCATTTCTGGTCCCAATGACCTTACTATTTCTTTAGATGATTCCCTACTTAAGTTTTGGGAGCTCGAAGAAATTCCCGCGCAAAAATTTATGAGCTCGGCCGAAAAGGAGTGTGAACAGCTCTTCTCTCGTAACTTCTCACGGGACTCCGCAGGCAGATATTGCACCGCGTTACCTTTTCGTGAAGATCCTGACGTGTTAGGTGATTCCCGTTCCGTTGCTCACCGCCGTTTACTTGCTTTAGAGCGTACCAAGCTACGCGATCCACAGCTACGCGCTAGTTATAATGAGACTTATAGTGCTCGAACCGCTATTGATAATATATTCGCATTCTCCGATTCTAAAATTACTCTGTCATGGATACATTCATCTCCACATAGATGGAATGTTTTCGTTAGTAACCGCATTGCTAAATGTCAAGAAAATCTTGACCCAAAACATTTCTACCACGTTAGTGGTATAGAAAATCCTAGCGACTGTCTCTCTAGAGGTATTTTACCTGAGCAGCTAGTGTCACATCACTTATGGTGGCACGGCCCGAAATGGTTAAAAGATCCAGTTTCAGAATGGCCTATCACTCCATTTAGTCCCGAATGCTGTGAGGACCTACCTGAATTTAATAGTAAAACGCTTGTTACTTGTACCGCGTCCGCTTCTGTTGAGCCTAATTTAATTTACGAGCTTGCTCTGAAATACTCATCATGGAATAAAATATTACGCATAATAGTATACATACTTAGATTTTCTCGCATAATTTCTCGTGATCAAGGTCACAGCCGCATCACAGCTTCTGAGCTAAATAAAGCTGAAGTATATTTAATACGCTCTGTACAACAAGTTCATTTTCAAAATTTATTTAATAATATTCAAAAAGTTAAATTATCTTCCCCTCTTAAAAAACTTGACCTCTTTATAGATCAAGATAAAATTATTAGAATTGGAGGTAGACTTTCAAATGCAAATCTTCCGTATGAAGCTCAGCATCCCGCTCTTTTACCTAAACATGACCACGTTACTCATCTTATTATAGACTATTTTCACCGTGCTCACTGCCATACTGGTGCCAATCTTCTGAGCTCGCTGTTGCGCCAGAAGTATTGGATACTGTCCGCTAGAAGTGTAATTAGACACAGAGTACATTCATGTAACTTCTGTTTTAAAAATTCCCCTTCATTTCTCAGCCCAAAAATGGCTGATTTACCCTCTTGCCGCGTTCAGGAGACCAAAGCGTTTGTGCATACGGGCGTTGACTATGCTGGACCCATTAAAGTAACATTATGTAGACGCAGAGGTCAAAAGAGCCAAAAGGCATATATTTGTTTGTTTATATGCTTAGTAACCAAAGCTGTACACATCGAATTGGCAACTGATGTGTCATCAGATACTTTTATTTCCGCTTTTAAGCGATTCATTTCCCGTCGAGGACCTGTTTCTTTTCTTTACTCCGATAACGGAACTAACTTTGTCGGAGCTAAAGCTCAATTACAAGAACTACTTACCGATCAGTACCGCATTGAATGGAAAATGATTCCACCCCGCGCCCCACATTTCGGAGGATTGTGGGAATCTAATATAAAATCGATTAAAACTCATTTATACCGTGTTATCGGTTCGCAGCTCCTCACATATGAAGAGCTCCTCACTGTTCTTACCCAAATTGAAACAGTCTTAAATTCTAGACCGCTTTGCATTTTATCTGAGGATCCCTACCCGGAGCCTCTTACTCCCGCTCACTTTATAATGGCTTCACCATTGACTTCATTGCCGCTTCAGAATGTTTCCGAGGAAACCATATCTTTACGTTGTCGGAAACAATTATTAGATCAGATGGTGTGTAGCTATTGGAAAAGATGGCGTATAGAATATTTACATAATCTTCAAGTTAGACAGAAATGGCTCATTGATAAAGATAACATTAAGATTGGTACTGTGGTTCTTATACACCAAGATGATATTCCCCCTTTACGTTGGCCGTTGGGCATAATATCACAAGTTTATCCTGGCAAGGATGGAAATATCCGCGTCGCTTTAGTAAAAACTTCAAATGGATCATTCAAAAGACCCATTGTCAAGTTATGTCCATTACCCTCACAATAAAAATTAATCATACCGCATCTTATATTCAGTATTTTAGTAATTATTATAATCTGTAATTAGTTCTTATAATTAATTATTTTTTCTTTCTTTTGAGAACACTACGTATTCTCAAGGCGGCGGAGGATGTTTAGGCCAAAATACCTATAATAATATCTATAGTAAAACCTACTCATATTGAGTATCAATGACGAGCCTCTACTTCCCGATTCCTCTCCTTTTCCCACCTCATATGTGTAAGCGAGACAAGAGCTTCGGGAATATCCTACATACTTCGGCGACGCATCACAAAACGTAAGGCGCGCGCCCCGCAACGCCGCAAAAAGGCAGTACGAGATCCGCTACCGAACGGGAAACATCAAACTTTGTGATTTATAAATAAACAGTACGAAAACCGCTGCCGACCGGGAGGCGTTGATTTGTAAATTGAACTCAGTGAAACTCAGTGACTTGTGATTTGATGTGAGATAGTGGTGATAGTTGCTGTGTGCAGTGGATTGCCATAGGAGTTCCTGGTAAGTCCTTACCTTTATCCTAGGAGGCTCCTCGTTTTCCATATTGATATTTGTACGCAAAAACCCACCACCGGGTGTGCCATTTCGTCAATCTTTCAGATTATATTCGATGGCGAAGAAAAATACTTATTGATTTATTATCATTTCTGTCTTTTCAATTCAATTTCAATTTTCATATAGGTTTCTATACAGGTCGTTGTTTTGGTCAGCGACGAGCGACTCAGGGTCGATAATACAAATGATACTGGTGCTAAAAAAAATATAAAAAAATACTTTATTTTTTTTTAATAATAAAAATAAAAAAATAAAATTTTTGAAAATCATGTAATAAGCTAAAGTGTAGACATAATACTCAATGGGAGTTCGGGGGAGTAAAGGGGTGGGGCGATGGCGGCTTGCGCCTAGCTCTAGTCTGTGCACGTGACTAGTAACCATACTTTGCGGTAATTTTATTTCAAATTGAATAAGGTATTTCTCAACGCATTTACAGTATTTAATGGAATAAAGTCCATTTTTAGGGAATATATGTTTTGTACTATCGCTCCTGGGTCGCTTGTCGCCGACCAAAACAACACCCTGTATAGTATTTTATTTAAAAAATATTACTATTTATTCAAGTATCTATTTGTTTTGTATTATGTATCTGTTTGTATTTATAAATCCATCTATAACATTTGAACTTATACAGGGCGAATTTTTATTTCTAGCCAGTGTGGGCAACTTCTGAACTACAGGTCTTAGAGAAAAACGCTGAAAGGAACCCCGAGCTGAATTTTGAAGAAAATTAAAAGGCCATTAAAATTTATTTAAAAAAATTAGTATTCAGATTTTGAATTTTTAATTATTTTTTTTTTTTAAATTCTGCTTCTTCGTCACAATATGAACAAAATTATGCAAGACAATCTTGCTCTCAAGTTGCTAGAAGTTATCCAAAATATTATTTTATATTTTCCTTGGCCATGGTTTTATGCTGCGTAAAGTTTGACGAAGTGGAGCAGATCTCGCAGGGACCTCAGTATGTTTAGCCATAAAGAATTGGCTCTTAGCATTCTCACAAAAAAATTGAGGTCAATTTTGATAACTTCTAGCAACTCCAGACCAAGATTGTCATACATAATTTTGTTCGTATTGTGAAGTAGAAGCAGAAAAGGAAAAAAATAATTTTGAAAAAAATTAAAAACACTTTTTTTTCATTTTTTTTAATGGCATTTTTATTTTCTTCAAAATTTAGCTCGGGGTTCCCTTCAGCATTTTTCTCCAAGACCTGTAGTTTTGTAGTATTGTAGTTCAGAAAATGCCCTCACTGGCGAGAAAAAAAAATTCACCTGTATATTTATCTATAACATTTGAAATATTCTATCAAATGTTGAAAAATAGAATGAATCAACTGCAAGTCAAGTAATACGAGAAGCTCAAGGAACATCGTTCGAACAAAAGCCACGACATAACTTTGTTAAATCCTTGAGTCCGTTATCCGCTCTAGTTTTAGTAAATATAACTAAACAAAAGGGTTAAATTAGTAGACAGGAAATTGTTGTAAGTAGTTTGTAGAACGTAGTCAGCGTAATTGGTGCGCAGCAAAATGTGGACAGATTGGAAGGATCTGTCAATTTTGCTGAGATGCGCCGACAATTGGCTTATCCCTGTCATATCCGATCCGAAACCCAACTTGTACGGGCTCGACAAAAACGTGACCCGAATATAGAGTTTTTTATTGTGGACTTTATACATTTCATGAACCTAACATTTATTTACATAGGCTTGTGTCGATTCTCAAAAAATACTTTCTTTAGAATCACAAATATTTATGTTATCGGGGATGGGGATAAAAAGTTATAGGAATGTATGAGCCAAAATTAGTTCAATAAACACAACAGACAAGTCCATGAGGGTTATTTAAATATTGACCTATTATTACCCAGTACCTACCAAGGACGTACCAGTTTTTCCCCTTTATTTAATTATTATTTGCACTCTCAGTGAAATGCAAGTGTTTTGTCTCGGTTAAGCTCGCATTTTCTCGGTTTTTGCTCATTACTGACTGACACAAAAGAGCGCAGGTGCTAAGGACGATTAATTAGAGAAAAATCTCAACAGTTATGGAGACAGTATAATGCTACTAGAGTGTTATAACTCAACGAAATTATATCTCATTTAATGTGACACGTTAGTCAGGAAAATAAGAGGAATAGGTCTTTTTGGTGGGAACTTGCAGGGGGACGTTGCGTTTTCGTTTTTATTTTTATAAATTCGTGTATTTTGAGTTTTATTGCATATTATCGGTGGTATTTTATCCAATATTTTTATCAATCCAGGTGCACCAGTGAAGTGAAATGAAATGAATTATGTGTATTGTGATTTTTCAAGTTTTCTCAAAAAGTCCTTGAAAAACGTGACCCGAATATAGAGTTTTTTATTGTGGACTTTATACATTTCATGAACCTAACATTTATTTACATAGGCTTGTGTCGATTCTCAAAAAATACTTTCTTTAGAATCACAAGTGTATTATTAAAAATATTTATGTTTTGGGGACTGGGATAAAAAAGTTATTGAGATTTATGAGCCAAAATTAGTTCAATAAACACAACAGACAAGTCCATGAGGGTTATTTAAATATTGACCTATTATTACCCAGTACCTACCAAGGACGTACCAGTTTTTCCCCTTTATTTAATTATTATTTGCACTCTCAGTGAAATGCAAGTGTTTTGTCTCGGTTAAGAGTTTTAGTACAATAATAACCACTATTGTAGTAAAACATGTCCATATGGCTACGGCAGCCGCTTACCATCAGGCGGGGCGTATGCTTGTTTACCGAGTTAGTTGTATAAAAAAAAAAAAACATGACTTTTATGGACAGTGACTGACTGACTGAGGACTAATGTGAAAGTGATTTATTGTGACTGGAAACTATACTATAACTCGACACTGGCAGAAATAAGTCCTAATTTGGATTTGGTTGCCAAACTTAAAACTAAGAAGAAGTGAGTGCGTACTGCGTCTTAGTATACACATCTTGAACTCTCTGTTAATAGTATATTTATTTACAACAAATAGGTATGTACAAATTAAAATCTATATGTAGAAAATTGCCTCGAGTCAACCGCTGCTTCCGATTAATGGCAAGGTTCCCAGCAGGCTGGCAGCGTTTCCCATTTTGGATAGCCAAGCTGATTCGTTGGCGGAAAGAAATCTCCATCCGCTGGTCTCCAGAGGCCTCGATCAATTAGCCCTGTGTTATTTCATACGTCTATTACGTATTTCGTAGTGAATCTTTATGCTGTAGAACGTAGGTATATTGACCTACGAATATCGTAGCAGCCACAATATATTTTATGCCATGAAGTATTAAAGCAGATATTGATTTAGGCCTGCGTAAAAATATAATGTCGTACAGTTAAAGGAATCTCGTGTTTATATTGATATGTGAGGCAGGGAGAAATAGCGAAAGCCTCCGATTAAAGCGTCACCCCAGGGATTAAAGCTCATTCACCTGACCCGTTCAACTCGTTTATTGAACGATCTATTTTATTTTTTTCCTCCCCTAGCACCTATCTACTCTTTGATGTTCGTAACCGTTCATGCAATCTCGATTTTCCTTCACTTATATTTAGTTACACTTTAGGGTCAGTTCACACCGAGACGAAATGCAATAATAGGTATATGAACTACGTTACACAATAATAAAAACCGGCCAAGTGCGAGTCGGACTCGCACACGGAGGGTTCCGTGTAATATTAACTAACTCAACTTTGCTATGAAAAAAAAAACGCCAAAAATATTGAATGAAAGGTAAATTGCGGTTTACGATTTATGACGTATTAAAAAAAACTACTTACTAGATCTCGTTCAAACCTATTTTCGGCGGAAGTTTGCATGGTCATGGATATCATATATTTTTTTTAGTTTTATCATTCTCTTATTTTAGAAGTTACAGGGGGGGGGGGGGACACACATTTTACCACTTTGGAAGTGTAACTCGGTCAAACTATTTAGTTTAGAAAAAATTATATTAGAAACCTCAGTATCATTTTTGAAGACCTATCCATAGATAACCAACAAGTATGGGTTTGATGAAAAAAAAAAATTTTGAGTTTCAGTCGGGATATGTACCTATGTATGGGGAACCCCCAAAATTTACTGTTTTTTTTCTATTTTTGTGTGAAAATCTTAATGCGGTTCACAGAATACATCTGCTTACCAAGTTTCAACAGTATAGTTCTTATAGATTCGGAAAAAAGCTGTGACATACGGACGGACAGACAGACAGACAATATAATAATAATAATTATTTATGAAATACAAATTATAAACGCTTACCAACCATAGGTAAGGAAATAAAAAATCTTCATTGCAGAAGGTACGAAATTGGTAGGTACTCTTCCATTCAGTATGAACACGACAATCACTTTTGCTTATTGATTTTTAGATTGACAGTAAGAGGAGGGGTAGTGGATTCCAACAAAATGTATAGGAGTTGTATGTATAAAGAATATAAACGGGAAATATATCACGCTGTCAAAGTTTATTTCATCCGGTTATTTATTAGTCACTAGTGCGGGGAAAATAATAAATCGCATCAAGCGTAACTAATGCTCCCTGTATTCCATTGTATGTTAGGTACCTAGTCAAATCCATTAGATATTGCTAAAGTTTCAACAGAGTTACTGAATAAAAATCATCAATAAATTGTATGAAGTAATCTATACATACTATGTAATATATGATTATATTAAAAAAGATACGACTTATGGCCGATTCCTATAATTTACGGACCGTTATCGGTTAAAATCTTTACCAATAATGAAACAAAGACCTCAAAGCTTTGCATAGCAGACTCTCTCATATGGAAGTAGCTATCACAGGTAAAATTAGCTTTCGAAATGATCTAGATGTTGGCAATAAAAATACCTATCATTGGTAAGCAAAACGATTCCTTTTTGTTTATAGAAACAGGGTATAAGAGTTGCCGGCAGGTCGGTTCATGCGATATAATTAAGATTGGTTATACAGATTTAACCAAAAAAACCTGGCTATATGATGTGATTGAATATGTGACCTAATTATAAATATATATTTGTTAGGTTTGTTTGATCATGCAACGAGAGGGAAATGAAATAATATATTCGAAGGCACTACAAAATAGCTGGCTTTAGAACAAAAAGAAAAAAGGAAATGAGAAGTCATAAAAATGGTTAGGTCAAGGATATCACGCTACTCTACAGGGACGATAAGAAGCGCCACATTGTTCAAAACAAACCACCGTGTAATTACATTTGAATGTTAAACACCAGGGAAAGTTCAAAGGGAATAATAAAAAGTTTTATGTGGTCGACCGTTACGTAGGTACGTGCTAAAATATATTGAAGGGATCTGGTATGTACGAATACATATAAAAATATATTTTTATTAATTTTATCTTTGAGAATCGCCATCGTTTATGGTGGAGTCATAGTCTATTGATGACGTTGTGTTTTACGAGAGTGCTTATAATTTTACGCTAATGCTGGAGGAGGGCAGTAAAAAATTTTCAGCGATAGCAGGCGCGCTGACGTCCGAGTTTACGAGCAATACTAGGTGCTCAGTACGCGTACACCGGAAGTTCACAACTGAAAACGACTCTGATAACCCTGAGTGGGTGCTCTTGGACAACATTTATTTCTTATTTTTAAACAAATTATGATTACAAAGCCGACCCTCAAAGTCTCATGGCACTTAAGAAGGCCAATGCTAATGCTAACCTCATTCGTTATACTAATATTTTATGTGGATAGAAAGCGAATTGCAGTAAGGGGAAATGTGTCCATACCTTCTCAAAAAGGACTCTCGAAAGCCCATCAGTCATCTTGCCACACAATCGGATCGGAACATACTGTTCATTCGAAACACTCTTCTTTGATGAGTTCTTTGTTCTCGGCCCTATATTTTATGCTACAAACATCATTAGTGTTTTGATTAAATTTTCAGTTCAGTTGAAAGATAAGAAACTATTTGAAATAATGTAAAAGTGTACATATACGAAGTATATTTTATAAAACTTATCATCTAAACATATACAAAAGGAAAAATGATATTTTTAAAAGACGCAAAATTGTGCTCTTGCGTAGTTATGTAATATGTACACACGGCAACACATCAAGCTATACATTTCCAGTATAAGCTGATCTCGCATTGTATAGGATTTCCGTACAATGAGAGGTCAGCTTATATTGGAAATGTATAGCTTGATCTGTAGCCGTGTGTACCTACATGTTCTCGTATGTCCACTGCTGCCAGGGCAGTTCGCAAACAAACTTTCGAATTAATTATATTAGTAGTGTAGGTTATGACATAGCCTATTCCTAAACGATAATAGATACACCTCAAGGTTTTGGCCCTTGTCGAAAAACACTGACGGTCGCTTATGAGTTAAGAAACCTATTTTTGTCTGAAACCATAAGTTTTCTAATCACTTGGTGTGTCTTAAAACGAAAATAGTGAAGACGAAGAATACGATTTTGAGAGTTCAAAACATTTATTTTCATAAGCAACTGAAAGAAGTGATCAAAAGAAGTGAAATCCCACCAAAATCATTTTTATGTAAAATGTTTCCAAGACGAGACCATGGCTCGCACTGTCAAAAAGTTATTAGATCTCATGTAGAGCCAAGCTTATAACTCTACACAACTTAACTGTACAAGCCTTAACTTCACAAACTCTACACCGTAGTCAAAATATGTGGCTTGGTCGCTTCGCTACTACGTGAACTATAGTACTACAGAAAAGTAATTAACAGTGAATAAATTTTTCACCTTACGCCCATATGACGGTAGAGAAACGGCCAAGCTACATATTTTGACTAATGTGTAGAGTTTGTTTTTGACAGTGCGAGCCATGGTCTCGTCTTGGCAACATTTTATATGAAAATGTTTTTGGTGGCATTTGTTTGTTTTTATCACTTAGGTATGTAGTGTTAGGCAGAAATAGTTCACAACAAGTTTATATTTTCCAGACGACCTATATTAATTATAGCTGTTATAGAATTTATCTTATATAGCCCAATTTCAGGGCCATTTACGTCTAGACATAATAAATTCGGCACATTATTTGTAGCTATATAGATAGTTTTGTCGTGACGGTGGGTGTTATACTCATCTATTATTAGATAGATATGATAATTTCATTTGCTACTGTATCTGTTAAATGAAACGAAAATGTAAAGCATTATTAACTTACGTGTGAAATATTTTCCCGTAATTCTAGGCATACGGTACGGAGTTTTATGTAGTACGTGACTTGTCTGCAAATTATATACCCGAATGTTACATTCACGACGTGTTTTGTCCGTCACGAATTTAAAATGGAATGAAATTAGCGTGATATCTATAGCCTACTGGGAACCTTGCCGATTGCCAACTGAGTGGCAGTCTCCAGGAGAGGGAGAAAGTTCTCTTTAGCGCTGAAACAATAATTAGTCGTCTAAGCAGACAGTAGAAACACGTAGCGCTATCAGAACGCTTTTAGGAGTATTTTTCTCGCAAACACCGTGATTTTCACGACGCTTACGCGTTTCGTTCATCGTTCTACAACAATTGCGGCCGGATGGCCTCACTTGAACGGAACATAGTTGTGATGTGTAGCGTTTTCTCTATACGTAGTAATAATAGCTCAATGTACATATTGTATATTTGTTAGTAAATACGAGATAAATAAATAAATCCTTCTAGGCTTTTGTGTGTTTACCACCTTCGGCCACATCATCACTTAACATGGTGAGATTGTAGTCAAACACAGGCCTATAAACAGCAAAAAACGTTGGTATCTTAATCCCTTGACTTGCGGTTAAAAATTAACAATCGATTTCTATTGTTTTCCTCGCCCGCGCGGATCGTCAAACAGTTTTTGTAAAAGCTACGAATGTGCCCAAGTTTTTGGTCCAGACTTTATAATCATAAGGTACTTTAACTGTTCTATTATATGGTGCATAGAGTAAATAGATGCAAGAGTAAAGAGTAAACATTTTTAATACGAAATTGATATACAAAGCACGTAATTAGCTCATAAAATTACTGCGAACTCGTAGAGGCTAAATTACCAGATGTCTCTTAAAACAAACAGTTGGTACTTGTAAAGTAACTGTTTCCATAAAGCAACGGCATTTTAGAGTCGCGGCTTTAATTGAAATGCTCTTTAATTACGAACGACTGAATTACGTTGTTCATAAAACATGCACTTTGCAATTTGCGTGTTAATTTTAGATTGTTCTCGTGGATCCAAAACTGTGGGTAATTCATAGTGTTCTATTAATTGCAATAGTGTTTACTAATTAAGTCCTTTGTAACAAATTGCAGCCACAATTTATGAAATACTGATGAATTTTATTTATTAAGTATTTGAAATGATGGTAAATTCAACTATAGGTAAGCATAAGTGCCTTACCAGGGCCTTACCCAACTGATATGGCTTACCGATGTACCTGCGCAGAAGATACATTTTCAAAGCGCCGAAAATGCTATTGGTCGGCAGCTGCCGCCATGTTAGCGCGCGCCGTGCGGAGGGGCATGACTTGCGAGTGAGATGGAACTAATAGCTGCTGTGTATTATGAACCTTATAAATGTGATCTAAGGTTGATTGTAAGTTTTAAGCATTATTTCGATAATCTTCGGGGCCAAACTTTCTTTTCTGTGCGAACGAAGATTCACGACGCGCCATATCAGTTGGGTAATACTTGTACCTAAACTGAATAAATGACTTTTTGATTTGGATTTTGATGAATTCTAATGTATGGATCTGATTAGTTAGCGTCCGCGTCGATCGTGAGTCAATAATGTTCCTGAATATCTAAAATACGTAATATTGTTTCGTTTTTAGGGCATCTAATGTTAGTCTTCGCTTGGTAAGATAAAACAATATCTTATGTTCACAAATATTAGACAGCGTTTTAGTAAATTAAAAATAAACCACTCCAGTTGTAGCACAAGCGCCATGCAAATTTGGCTTTCCATTTTACGGGATGAGGAACAAGCGTGTTTAATATTTGTGAAAACATGGCGGCACATTTGCGTCAATAGCATTAGCACAATTTGTGAGAGCCTACAAACACGAAATGCTTGCGCTATTTTGTTTATATTTGTAAATTAGAGTAAGTACGTGCTTAGCGACAGTGAGTACACTGACGACAACCAAAAGAAGAATCATGCATAACGAGTTGTTAGTGTGAAGTTTTTACCAACCTCTCCCATTTAAGAGAAAGACTCCACTTGTAGTTCCATCCAACTTGTAAACAGTATTTTCAGGCCCACACCTCATATTAATTAGCAGAATTTTTGCATACTACTGGGGTAGCAAACAAGCATACGGACCGCCTGACGGTAAGCGACTACCGTACTTGTCTTGTAAAGTATTCATCAGTCTACATTGCTTAATCAGTCACACACCCTCTCTCTCTCTCACACACATTCACACAAACACCCCAATTCAGACACTCATGCACACAAAAACACGTTTAAAAAAGAGAGGTTCATTTTCACACTGTTAATTTTAATTTAAAGGTTAGCGAAATTAAAATATATTTTATAAACTAGGCTAGTATATATTAACCCATATTGCTGCGGGGAGTGGCGCTGTTTGCTGAAATACAGGTTTTTACCTAGTTTGGCAACGGATGCTGCTCAATTATTTTTTGTCATGTACTCTAGCCCATAATTTTTATGATCAAATAGTGTACCGTCTTTATTTTTGGAAATAAATTATTATTATTATTATTTAGACTGGTCAGTGAGCTGCCCTATCGTGAGGGTTGAAGCCACGCGAATATGGTCTTAGGAGACTATCCCTTACTTTTATTGTTATTGGCATTATTGACAACTATTAACTATGTGGTTACACTCAAGTGTATCAACACCCAATAAAAAAGAAGTGTATCTTTATTTATAGGTTTCCGTACCTCAAAAGAAAATGGAACCCTTATAGGATCACTTTGTTGTCCGTCTGTCTGACTGTCCATTTTTCTCAGGAAAGCATGGAGGTAACAAGCTGAAATTAATAGCAAATACTCAGGACTGCAATCCCTTAGAGCAGTAAAAAAATTAAACTTCTAAGTCAACGCAATCAAGAGATGCGGCCGTTTATGCCGAATATTTTGACGATCGCAAGAGAATCAAGACCTATAGGGTACTTCCCATTGACCTAGAATCATAAAATTTGGCAAGTAGCAAGGCCATGTAGCACAAGTAAAGGAAGAAATCCAAAAACCCGTATATTTGTAGTTACATCACATAACAAAATAACATAATCGGAAAAAAGGGGAAAAATCTTCGAGACTCGATTCCAGTGATGAACGAACTATTTATGTATATACCTACAAGTCTGTACGAAACCCTCGGCGCGCAAGTCCGACTCACACTTGGCCGGTTTTTTTTTATCATGCTACACTGTGTATAAGGAACTTGTGAGCAAGATTTCAAATATGTGTTGCTTCAGTTGTACGTCAATCAGATAGTTTCTCTTTTTATATAATGCAGATTACTGTTTTTATTATAAAGCGGCGAGAAGCATGACCAGCATAGGTATGTAGCTCAGTCAATATTACCATATATAAACCTCGTTAAATATATTCGTAGCACGTGGCTTCAGTCGGTGTTCATATTAATTACTACCGCTTGTGTGATGAACGGGATTCTCTTGTGAATACCAACTCATTATTTCACAAACTTGGAAATGCCTTCCGAGTTCCGGTTCCGTCGATGTATTATCTCCGTCTTCATACGTGCGTGTTAAATATCAATTTGTGTTAATTTATGAACACGACAATTTGTGGAAACACCTCAAAAGTTTTAAAAATCTTTTTTAGTCTACAGTGGAAGTACAAAAAATGTTGATACTTTACTAAAAATAAATTATTATTAGCATAGGTTTTCCTCTCGGCAACTTTTATCAAAGAAAATTCATATTCAAGCAGCATTTAAAGTATGCACAAAAACGTCCAATATGGTTGCAGTGTGCTTTATTAATGGAATGTAAAACTTTAACAGCTGTGGCTATCAAAAATAAATTAATAAATCTACCGACGAAATAAATAACGGTTGATACCTACACGAGCGTATGGCGTAAACCCATTGAAATTCGGATTAAAACCGATTTTTTTGCGGATATTGTCTTTGTTTCACGTATATAGTGATTGAATTTGGTGCCAGATTGACTGTTCCAGCCTCCTAAAATATCACTCGTCGTCTTCTGAGGTTTTACTCATGTGTAAAAGTAGGAAATCGCATTACAATATCATTATGATATGTAAAAGCTGTTCTCATTAATCTACTTAACGGCTTTGTATTCATGAAACATTATTATGTAAGTACAGTGACGGAATGAAAAGGTTCGTCAGTTTTCAACTTGATTTGTTCATCATGTTTTGATGAACTAAAAGCTTCTTGTTGGTATAATAAAATTCTGATTATTTCATTCAGCTTATGTTATTGGAAATAAATATTTTAATATTGTGTACCAATAAAATCAAAAATGTATGTTTCAAAATTTCTAGACGAATTTAACGTAGCTCGCAAGCTAGGTTTCGAGTAGACGATAGAACTTCTGTCAAAAATGACATCTACTCGATACGATGACGCTACGAAGGCGATACGAAAGTGGTTCGTGCTAAGACTACTGGTTCATCGAAGTCTGCTCAGTTCCATAGGTAAAGGACATTTAAATTCCATATGTTAGCTAGTTTTAGTAATGTTCCTTAGCTGTAGTAAGGTCGAGTAGGTACTTCGTATATTATATCATAATATTGCTATATTGAAAACATTTGAAATACTTTTAAGTATGTCCCTTATTTTACGTAGAGAAGGAAGACACAATAAAAACAAACATATTATTTTTCCAATTTTTTTTAATACCACACTTTGGTACAAAAACAACAAATTGAGTAACGTTAAAATATAATTACAATTAACGTACAATAAAATATTCTTGCAACAATAACAGAACAAAATTTCCTAAATCATAATCTAAACTGTCATATAATTTATGAATACAATGCTAGAATTGACTTTGTTCTTACGAAACAGACTATTTTGATGTACCTAAATACAATTCATATTTATTTTCCCTCTAAATAGGTACGTTCGCACAATATGAAGATATGAGTTTTTGAGGAAAAATTGTAAAGAAAAGGCCATAGGACATTGACAGGGTCTGGACCAAATGCTACCCAGAAGTGAAAGTACCTCCTCCTGTGCTCTAGCATAGCATTTTTTGCTCAAAGAGCAGCTTGAGGTATCTTCACCTTATAGAATACCACTATCAAATAACTGAATGCTGTGTTTAACTGAATGTTGTGTGCACGTGAGTAAGGTCACCAGAACTAACAGAAGGGAAAAGGGTCGGTTACCGCCAGACGGGGCGTATACTAGTTTGCCGAATTTGTTGTATAAAAAAATGATTTTTTTTAATCACATTTTGGGCCGTTTACGTCCAAAATGATATAAATCCACATCTAACAGATATGTAGCGGTCGTTTCCATAATACGCCGAGCTCTCAGTACTGGTTACGTAGTAACTATTTAGTAATCTGTGGTACTGGGTCATTTCTTATTCAACAATATAACAGCCCCATTATAACCGCCATGCCATCTAATAATGTGCGATTCTTATAATGCATTTAGAGTAGACATATACCATCCAAAGTCTTCCATTGTTACAACTTACATACGATAAAAAAAAAACATTTTATTAATTAGGTATTATGTTCGTTACTCACCGATAAGGCGTTTTTTTGAGAATATTCTCATAAAACGCCTTTTTATCTCAAGACTCCTGGACAGTGAAGTGATAGCCTAAGGACCATAATATAATTAATATATGTGTTCACTCTAGACGGACTGTCAATGTCCTTTATTCATTAATATTAATATAGAATCAGAAAAGATAGGTATAACATGATAGAATATTTGGTTCAAAGTTATGGCTCTACATTATAAAATATGGA